>JAULBW010039241.1:0-66349 GCA_032358265.1 Vaucheria bursata | reverse complement strand
ACCGTTGAACCATCAACTCCCGAGAGGTAGGGGTTTTAGGGGTCCTAGTATCTGGGGACAGGGCAGATATCCTGACAGATTCTGACAGAAATGAGTGAGAGGCATGGCTTTTTGCTGTTCTCTCCCTTGATACTATTTATTTGCTTTCAGGGCAAATTTTTATGCATTTAGCCACTATTAGCATAACGTAGGACATGAACTTACATTTACATGCACTAAAAAATTCCATTGAATAATAGAAGAGTAAAAAAGTGCATTTTAAGAAATTAAACATGAATTTTATTTTTGATTTTCAACAATCCATTAGAATTTTCCCGACCAGCCACTGTAAATATGATATTTAAAGAAAATGGACTTATAAAGTAGTTCTTTCAAATTTATTGGAAACGACATTATTATAATTTGAGCTTTCTTCATCAACCCTAAACTTGCTGGCATACTGCAAAAACTGCTGTGCCCAGTAATGACTAAAGATGCAAGTACTTCATTATTGTTACTTTATATTATTCACTGTTATAAATTAAGTAGCATTTGTTATTGACTATATGTCAGGAATTAACTCCTAAGGGAGTTAATTCTATTTTTTAGCTGTGGTACGTTTCTCCTGATGCTTTGTTGAAGCTTCAGTTCTGACTATGAGAACAAGTTTCAGTAAGTAATATTTTGTTGTGTTGATGAAGTTGTCTCACTTCTATCAACACAATTTAGGATGTAATAATATACGTATTCTGTCACAAATTCCTTGTGTTTATGTTGTATTTTACAGTCCTGACACTATAATGAAGAGTACAGTTTTTCATTCTCTGTAATTGCAAGTCTCACTTCTAATCACTCAGGATGAGCTTTTTGGGTTTAAATTAAATACTTTGTAATACATAGCAAAATTTATATATATATATATATATATATATGCATCATCTTGCCTTGTTGTATCATTTATCATAGTATCTTATTACATGTTATATTATGAAGTTTAAGAAAAGATCTAATTTATACTATTTTAAAGACAATCAAATAGAAAAAGACAAGATAAAAGGCAAAACACGCCATGTCTAATTTAATAGAATCAATATAGGGCTGCTACACCTTAACCTTTATGCCTTTTATTACTGCTGTTGACTTCATTTAGCAAATTTCTGATTGTTAGTGATTGATTTAATGCTAGAAGTTGTGAGAAATTCTTTTTTAAAGGTGCAATAAACAACGAACCCTTACTCTGTTACACTTTGCAACTATATTCAAAGTTAAAACTTTATTTTTCTTGCTAAAATAAAGGGTTTAACACAATTTGTAAACAAAGAACAAATCTTGTTAGATAATTGTAACCTATAATTGTACCGTTTACAGGTCAAGCCAGGTCAGGCTGCTCTCAACTAAATTATTCACTGGCCAGCTTGACATGGTAGTGCGTTATTTACAGATTTTATTGATGTAAGAGTAAGTTATCTGTAGGTTAGATCAGATTGCTGGAAGCAGCATGTCATATAAAACTTCACTGCACAGTTTTTTATGTAGGTTTGGCCATTTTCATAATAGTCTTGAATTTAAATGTACAATTTGATATCTAGTATTTGCTGAAATATTAGTATGCTGGCCCAGAAGTAACAAATTCAGCAAACGGTGCATTTTAATAGTTGATGGAAGTCATCCTGCATTTGAAATAGACAATTTTTATTTACATGATTAGCCTGGATAATTGCATGTGTCCTTCAAGTCCTTTTGACTTTTGAAGAATTGACTTTTTCAAAATACTGTTCAGATATATATATGACTCAACCGAAGTATTGGCTGGATATGTGCTTCTGCATCAAATTTTTCATTCTTATATCTCTTACTGGCACTGCAAAAATAATTACATTCAAATCTGACCAATAATTTTACGTAATGCATTTTATGCCTACATAGTCACCGCACACTATATGTGCAGCTGCAAAAAAATTTTGATCATAAGCTGGGGCTTTGTAGGGAGTTTATGAAGAATGAAGCTATGCTTGCTTGCCTTTTCACAAAGAGCTCATATCAACATTGATTCATGGTTGAATGCGCAGTAACGGTTATGGTCTTTAGGATGTATCTATTCTTATGGTAATCACTTTAATATTTGCTCAACAGTAGAAACTGTTACATCGCAATATATATATATATATATATATATATATATATATATATATGCATACATAAAGGACCATCTCAGAAATACGTGACAGGCATTAACTAGACCTAAGCCTTAAGGTGATAGAAACGCTTAGTCAGAGTTGGCCGATTTTGGTTGATGCAACAAATTGTGCGCAATGTATTTGTTTGAGGACGCAATGAATAATTTTTCCACATGTAAATATGCTTGCATGCATATTTCTTCAAAAAAATTAGTAAACACTTCTATACGAATATGTAGCTAAACAAACATTTTTTACATAAATGAAAAAAAAGACTCGGGAGAAAAGTATATTAAAAGCGGCAAACTGTTCACATTTGACCTCATACGTTTTAATTCTACAGATAATCTTTCGAATGATCAAAGCAAAGCAGTATTGGACTGGAAAATAAACTATGTCCGGATGATAAAATAATGTACGACCAGAAATGAAATTTTATACGTTGTTTAAAGCAAGTTTGCAAGCAGTTGCGCTAATAAAGCTTCACGAGATTCATAGCAAATCTTTTGCAATACCAATTCATTGTTACAAATGGCATCCTGAAATAAGATAAAAATATTAATTTTTAAATAACAAATATTTCATTATAATTTACGGTACAACAACAAACATGAATTATACTTCAACTTGGGCAATTTTCTAGTACTTATTTTATCATTACTGCATGTTTAAATAATGGTTAGTATAATGGATAGTATACTATCTAGTTTACTGTAATATCTTAGGAAACTAAAACATGGCAAAAGGGCTAGTGTACTGGATAGTACACTTTACTAGTCTACTTCAATATGAACAAATGTGTAGAAAAACAAGGGATACCAAAAGCAGTAGTACATTTTAAAGAAGAAAAGAATATATCCAATGTAATGAAATTAAAAACTACTGAATATTTAATTTATACATAGTTTAATTTTACCGCATGTACAATATATGCTACAACAAAAAGGTCTATTCATAGCAAATTATAATAATGACGTAGATTGAACATGATACATGCAATATGTAAGATATTCTATTGCTAACCTTGAGACGCTGGTTCAGAAGAAAAGTATTGCAATCCCTCTCTAATGAAGCATCCATTGGTCTAAATTGTAAAAACTGAAAAAGAACATGATTTTAATTAAGAACCATAAAAACTAAAAAATATATACAAAAAACATGACATTATTATTCATATGCTGCGGGAATTTAAGAAAAATTATTATTGAGGATAATTTCGTAAACAAAAAATTTTATGGACTTCAATATTTCTAAATAGTATTAAAATTTAAGGTTTTAGATAATATTTTTCTACTTTTTTAATCTTTGGATTCATGACCGATATCTATAAATATCAACATTTTTGGTTGTCTTTCAGTTTTCAATCATAGAAAATTGTAGCTAAGAAATAAATTTTTGAAGGTTACATATTGGCACTGACCGATTCATCGAATTTGTAAAAGTAAAGCCCGCAAAAATGTCCCATGATATCATACGCTGCCCATGTAGACATGCCTAATTTTGTAGGGTCATTCATAAATAAATCAGTT
This sequence comes from Vaucheria bursata, assembly GCA_032358265.1. Lineage (NCBI taxonomy): Eukaryota > Xanthophyceae > Vaucheriales > Vaucheriaceae > Vaucheria > Vaucheria bursata. Next base: position 62,664 of record JAULBW010039241.1, on the reverse strand, counting down.
CCTAGTATAAATGCTACTTTTCCTTCGCCTTGTGGCAAAAAATCTGTGCAAATAAATATTGAAAAGTTACTTTAAAATATTTTGAACAAAGTCGCTTTCAATTAATTTTTAATAACAAATGAACGAAAAAATTATATAACATTCAAGTTCAGCTCCAGATGCTCGAATGTAACAAAGGATTTTGGTGCTGTGGTTTAATTACTTTATCTTAAATTACAGTACATATAAAAGAATATATATTCTGATAAATCAGTATGTACATAAGATTACCTATAGATTTAGGTGGTGAATTCTGCAATGGAAACGAAGCAAGAGTACTATCACAGACAATATCAATTGGAGATAGTTGACTGTAAATAAATAAATAAAAATGAAATTTACATATTCAATGCAGTATATGCAATAACATACCATCAGAAAATCTACTGGAAAATCACATTTTTTATTATGCATACTGAATTAAATAATTCCAATTCTATGAAAAGATGCATTAGCACCTGAGAGATGACAGTGAAAAGCAAAGTAATATCATTTACAGTAGTTACTAATAAATGGAGAATCAGGTCACTGCGACATTATGAACAATTCATAAAAAAATGAAAAACGTACATGAACGAACATATCCTAGATAGTACTAAACTATCAATGACTAAAAAAATGAAAAATTAACTTTAAATATGTTTATATATAATTGAAGTATTGTCTGTAGTCTTATTTACCTAGGTTCAGGATTAACGTACACTGTTTTGGATCTTGATGCTGCATCATTGGAACTATCATCTGAAGATTTTTCAAATGATTCTGTGTACAGAAGTAATGACTGACCGAGCCGGCAGCTCCCTTCACAAATAAAAATATTCAAAAAAAATATAAACTCTGCAATCGTTGGATATGACGAATCAGCCGAGACTTCCAAGTAAACTAGCTATCCGAAATTTGTTATATCTGAATTTCATACTATACATATGAACTTTGATGTATGAAAGCATTTAACTTCACTAGTGCAAAATTGTAAATAAACAAAGAAATCTTGCAGAAACAATGAGTGAAAGTAAGCCAGCTATTATATATTTTCAAAAATGCAAAAAAAACAATCATGTATATATATATCTATATTTTTAACAGAAACATACCTAAATGGTGGACTTCATTGGTATGCATATTCATATGCTGATGGCAGAGTGAGCAACCAAATATAGTAATAATTTTTCCATGCGAATCTACTGCAGAATCAAGTTGAATATGCTCGAGTTCCTACGTTGGAAACATTTCACAAATATTCATCATTAGATAAAAGACTAAATAATAAATATATATTTATACATACATACATTCTCATTGAATTCATAAATGTGTGATCTATAAGAAAACATCAACAACAAAAATTGAAAAATTTCAATGCTAACCTTCAAAACTGTTACTGCGCTTTTAGCCCATTCCATGATTCCAGATTCATCCTATTCGTAAAAATAAAACAAGATAAAGTCTATGCATTTACTTTTCAGATAGATCACTATAAAAAATTCAATTTTTAATGAAAAATGTCAATAAATGTAAATGTATGCCTGCATGTGTACTTACTCGACTAATATCGGATACTGATGAAATTGAATGAGACATCGATAGCTGCACTGGCTCAGGTGTAGTCTTCTCTGCTGCATATCGATTATTCTCTTGACAGATAACTAAAGATAGAAACAATTTTAATTAAAATTGAACTGTACGTATACATACTAAAAATAGTTAATTTGAAAGTTTGTAGTAAATGATTAATTCACAATATCTAAATAAGGTAAACTATATCAAATTACTTATTTATAGTGTCAAAATGTTTACCTCTCTTTCCAGTCATTATTGGTGTCCTAGCTTTTACATATCTACTAAATACTTGTATAGGACTAGTGAAACAATGGCATACATTTGAAGCTTTTGGATCAGCAGCAGAATCACCACTAATCTTCAGCCGAAACTTCTTCCCGTTAAAATGATTTCTACTTACCTAAAATTAAAAATCAATGAATTATCAATGCATACATATAGGTATACATATTATTTTATTTAAATTACCTCATTGATTCTAAATGATAACGTAACGCAATGGCCACTTCCCACTGTCCTACCTTGCAGATATTTCACATAGAGTATCTTTTGCTACAATATAAAACACAGTATAACTCATGCGTAGGAAATAAATATAAGCACTTAAGATCTATGCATATATAGAGAGAAAGAGACTCTACCTTGCTAGGGTACAGACTTTGAAATCCAGCTTCATAGGCTAGCTTAACTGTAATTGGAACACTAATCATACTTTTATCAGCAGGGCTTTTACCATGAAGCATATCTTTCAATCCTACTACTGTTTCTAACATATTTTTATACCCGCCCTCGTCCTAATAAAAGCATTATACAATAAACAATCTTTTCATAACTGCAGCAGATAAATCTTTGCTATATTGAAGTTCAAGATCTTAAATATTTTTCATTCACCTTGTAAAACGTACTATCAGGTTGTCTGATGATTTCTAGTTTATATCGATAGACCTTGAACCAATCTGTGAATGTGTTTAAGACGCATTGGTGAAATCGAGCACTAATACGAAAACGTGCTTTTGAAGAAACCTGTAAAAAATGTACACAATACGGATGAAAATTCATGCAACGTTTTTGCGCATATTCTTTTATTTTTTACCAGATTCTCTTGAAGATTTAGCAAAAAGTATGCAGCACCTTGATTTGTCTCTATTTGATTGTGTGGGAGAAATTCATGCGGTAGATTTGGATCAGATTCAGATGCAGTGTACATCTGCATTAAAAAAAGATAGGCCAAACAAATTAACATTCATTTTGAATCAACCAATTGTAGAACTCATGCAATTTGAAATATGTAATTTTAGAGTTTAAATGCAAGAACAGACTTGTTATTTTAAAAGCTTAAAACTTTTCAATTCTTCAATCAAAAGTGAAAAAAAATGTATAGCCAAATAAGCAATGTAAAGTAGTTTGAGCATTTCACAGGCATTGTTAGTTTTATTTTTGAGGAATCATTTGGAATCTTAAATCCAGAAAAATTTTATGATGTTAAATATAGTGTTATTATTTTACAATAATAAATTACTACTACAATTATATTTTCATGTTTATCAATAAATATAATTTTAACAAAATTATGAAGCTTCTAATAAAATTATTTACATAAAGTTTATTTGTTGCATAAAATTCTCAGTTGATTACATATGTGACAGAAACGCAACTAAAATTTAGAATAGAATGCATTTCAATAAAAATCAATCTTAAATAATGCTAAAAAAAGAGGAAAAGAAGTAAAATAAAATTTGTTGAAATATGTTGATATGAAAAAAATAATAACTGCAATACTTACAAAATGGAATATAAGTAAATTTCCTATAATATATGGAAATATATTTTTTCATTCAATCCTACTAATGATATCCACGATGGCTACCAAGTATTAAATGACAATTTAAGGAAAAATACCATTGAGATACAATTCTAAGCACAGTAATTGTTGCCTTTATATTTGGAAATAGTTCACAGCAATCTTTCAATGTATTACTCATCTTATAACATGAGTATTATTTATTCTTTACAGGATTATTGTGGAGTTTTGTCACCTAGTAATGTACGTAAGAAATAATTGCTATTCATAAAAATGTATCACCTTAAGATTCTCCTTGTCAATGATACGCATCGATGATCTTTCAACTTCACATGTAATTTCTACAAACATACTGACGTCGTGTACAACTTCACATCCACTCTTGACGTACACTTCTAAAGGAAAATAGTCGTTCACAAACAAGCATCCTGGCATTTCATTCTTCAAACGGAAATTTATTGTCCAACCCATAGTTCAAAATTATAGTAACAAACGTTTTCATGGAGAAATAACATGATGCGCAAAGAGGACGCATTACCATCTCGGGAACGATCTTTGTGGATTCTTTCCAGTTCATGGAGAAATACTTGAAATAATTAAATAAAATAAATGTGTGAATTTTTAAAAATTCCTGAAAATATTGGAATTTAATGAATAAACTGATAAAAGTATCACCGGAAAAATAGCCTGAAATAATTTCGTTCTAATTCGAGTACCAATACCCCTGTATTGAACTATCGATACAATATCGGAATTTTTTATATTTTGAGACTGCCACACACGGTGTTGGCCACCTGCACGCACACCTTGAAAAAAGTATACATTTAATGTACATACACTTTGTGCGCACTATACAATTAGTTATTGACTTAGCTAACTTATCCGTTTAAAGGTCTCTGAATATATGTTAGTCGGCTAGTTGATTACTAGTCAACTTGCCTTAGAACCCAAGTCGACTAGTCGTTAGTTGAGTTGCATTCATACTTAACTTGGGATGGATATTGCCAAGTGTTGACTAGTCAGGAATTAACCACTAAGGGAGTTAATTATATTTTGTAGCTACGGCACAATTCTTCTGACACCATGTTGGAGTTTCAGTTTAGTCTATGAGAACAAGTTTCAGTTCTAACTATGACAACAAGTTCCCATTTGAATTATAAGAACAAGTTTCAGTGAGTAATATTTTGCTGTGTTGATAAAGCTATCTCACTTCTATCAACATAATTTAGAATGCAATAATATAATTATTCTGTCACAAATTCCTTGCATTTGTTGTATTTTACATTCCCAACAATTATTTACACTTTATCTTTACACCATATTAAGTCATTGATTTTATTCGTTTGACATTCTTTTGTACAAAATTATTGTAGTATGATATGAGTTGATGAGATTCATTTTTGACAACACATATATGAAACATTGAAATGTATCACTGTGCATGTTTCTTGTCTTGGATATTTATTTTCTGTTATGTGTACACTGATATAGTTTTAATTCTAATAGATATATTACAACTTAGAAATGGTTGATCCATTTGTCAGATTCATGGTTGACTGATTGATTTGATAAATGGCTAACCATTAAATTTATTTTAAAATTAAGACTAACTAATTGCACTGACCTGTAATCCAAGAGCCAGAGCAAAACAAGAAATATGGTAATGTTACACAAATGATACAGTTATATCAATCTTGTCACGTGTGTTGATAAAAATAAATCTCATTGACACCTTATAACTTATTCTAAGTGCATGTAAGACAAGATCAAACTGAAAATACAATTCCTTAAAGGAATTGTGTATGAACAATTTAACTTATAAATGAAGCACATTTTTAATATAACTACATGGGAAAAACACATTAGGCCCTGACAAGAATGTAGTTAACTATTTGCATAACCTTCATTTAAATGTGGTTATGTGAAAATCAAGCAACATTTACTTTTATAAAAGTCTTGTATGTAAAGTTTATGAAATAGTCTAGAAACGACATGAAAATACCAATTTCATTTTCTGCACATTAAATTTGTATTAAAATACCCCAGTACCAAAGTCTTGGGTAAAATCAGTGTACTCCCTTTTGTTCAGTATTGGAATTTTCAACAATTAAAACTCAAGAAGTGTAGCTGTCACTCAATTCAAAACCCTAATCATTAAAATCTTCATCTATAATATGTTCCATCATCCCAGATATACCCTTAAAAATCCCTCATAAATGTTGAGCAGTTAACTTCACCATTTGTAGTCAAAACAGTAGCCATGTTTGGCTAGACATACTCTAGTTCTGTAGTTCTCCCCCAATTCAAATTGTTTGTTTAGAATGCAATAATATATATGAACTTCAAATACATTTGCTCCAAACTGAGGAAGTAGGAGTGATAAAACTTTTTCTTGTAAATTTAAAAGTAATGGAAACTTTTCTTTTTTTGTACATAACCAGTTTGCTTTCAGAATCAGCTCTAACTTATTTTTTTTGCTTAGCAGGAGTAGGATCAGCAAAATACTCAATAGACAGGTTTCACATATGATTTACACAGTTTAATTTGGTAATCGGGTATCGATATTCTTAATAATTTAGAAATAAAATACTTTTGAAGCATATTGATTGGAAGATTTTTTTGCCATGCATATTTTCACTGCAAGATGTGTGCATCTAATAAAAAATATTTTACTAAATCTATATGCAAAAATTCCATTGTTCTCATGCCATATCAATAATTTTATCATCTTTGTAATCATTAAGTAGCATAACATACAACTGGTAAACATTTAATATCATTAAGTTCTTGTTTTCAAGTAATACAATTACTTCAGAAGTTTGCTCTGAATAATCATGTATAGAGTCTAAGTTGTTCTGGAAAGATTTATCCTAGAAAACTTTTTAAAATACATTTTCTTGCCTTTTGAACATAGCTAACATTCTTATATTATAGTAATTCAGAAAAAAAATTTGATTTTTAGGAACTCTCTATGCAGAAATATGGTCCGTATACTATTACAATCTAATCTCAAACTTAGGTATCTGCACTCAATAGCTTAATTTTGAACACTGTATTTTGAATAAAACAAATTTTGATATTTACTGCAGTCCAATTTTCAACAAATCTATTTACAGATGACACTAAATTTAATATTTTCCAATTTGAAGGACCTGAGCAATATCTTCAACTAATAAATCAGTTACGTGAGTTACAATACTAATAAATAATACGTTAATTTTTTTCAGCTATTCTCCAGACCATACGCATGTTTCAAGCATAGCCGAGTACTGTGGAGTAAACTTGATACTCTATGGCATTTTACTCAATAAATGGATAAATTTTGTTGGCAGCATTTTTACCAGTTTATACATGCTTCATGTATTTACTACCTGTAGAACAAAGCAGCTCTTGCAGTTCAATTTGAAAGCACACAATATTCTAGTCAATTATTAAATGTTACATTTTTTTGAAAAATGGTTCAGCATAATTTGAAATTAAACTAGGCTTATAGGCAAATATATTTTAAATCGAAAGAATTGTAAATTAATGAATAAAGAGACAATGCGCTAAATCTACCAAGACAAATAGTAATAACAAAGCAAAAAGAAAAGCATTGATATAGTACATATTAGCTAGCAGTTACAAGAAATGAGCATTTCTATAATGATAGTATTACTCTGCAAAGTAGCACAATAAAAGATGTAAATAAAAAGAAGTGAGACATGCTTTATAAATTTCTACAATAAATATTGAGCATATACCACTACCAGATTAATTTTGTAGATGTAATCTTGGCTGTTAGAGTTGAAATTGCAGACGTTTGGCAGAGGTATTGATATCATAAACTAGTGGAAAACTATTTAGTATCATGAAACTTAAAGATGTGTCAAGGGGAAAGCTTTGACTATAATGAAACAAGTTGAGAAGGAGAAAGGCGTATTGTATGTATGCATATTATAAGCTTCAGTCAATGTTATGTTGCAAAGAATGATCTTTGCCATAGGAGAGACTTTGCGTGAAATGACTCGTAGTGATTACAAATCATTTTGAGTGACTCGAGCAAGTAGAAGATCTTATGCCTTAATCCCTAATAGTATAGACTTTGAACTAAAGAAATAATTGAAGAAATGTTGGAATCATTGGAAGAATCCATTTGTACATATAAGACATATGTAGTATTACCGTACTTTGTGACAAGAATTATATAGAAGTATTGTCATAATAGAATAAAAAAGAATGATGTCGTGATACCAGTACCAAAAACAAAATGAGAGAAGGAAAAGCAGATAAATTATGAGGCAAAGCAGTAAACGAATAAATAAGCAAATAAATTCATTTACAAAATAAGTAGTAAAGAGACAACCTAACTACTTGATGCATCAAAGAGCAAAATTGACAGAAATAGTGCACTTACAGAGACAGATAAAAGGAAGTGAGAAGAGACTCAGAATAATACAGAAAGTAAATAGTTTTGTAATGTCATAATGCAATTACATCTCAATGATCCCATCAAATTAGGTTAATCACAGAAATTTTGTTGTGAAGAATATGGAAGTGGATTAAGAACTACCATAAGATGAATGATGTTTCAAAATCTCATAGTTGCAGCTTTATGATAACTGAAATACCCTTCAGATCTGGAACTATTTTCAAAATTTATGTTTAGTTTGTATTGGCAATAGATGATAACGGATGATAGTCTTGAACAAGAATAGCAGCAGTAACTGTGGAAATCTTGGCAAATATTGGCGGTTTCTAATTGGCAACTTTGATCAAAAAATTTGCCAAATGTGCACTGTTAAGTTTGACCAATTATCTGTTATGATGAAAATGCAGTTGCCCTCTAAATATATATTCCTTCTAATTTTTGCCCTTCATGTCATTGTATACCTTAGCAGAATAAAGCCCAGCAATAACTTTTTTACTTGTGGCACAGAAACAGACCTTAAAAGTTTCACAAATACTAGATGAAATAATTTACCTGTTTAAAAATAGAATTTAATTTCATTTAATATAAGCTTTGGGGTAGACAAAGAGGTTCAGAAATTGAAAACAGTAATGACTTGCTGTAAATGTGAAGTTGCTAATTTTTGTCCAATTTTAATAAAAATTAGGTTTTGCTAACTCTTGTCTTTGGATGCATTAAATTCAACCACACAAAATGGAGGATTGTATTTAAATGCAAAATTTGCCAGCAAAATTTCTGATTGACTGCTTGTCTGGTGCAATTTTGCTAAAATATATTTATCATTGAACAAGCCCTTTTCCACACTGGCTGAATTGCTAAATCACTGAAATTTTTTTTCCAAAAATGTTGCTTGAGTATCGGTATTTACAGCTGCTCAGTTGATAAAGACAATCTATCTTTAATTAATTTCTACATTAAGCTTGTTACAATTCTTTTGAAAAGACTTTCATAGTTTTGAAAATGTGATATAGCACTAAATAAAGTTTGTTTTTTAGGATTTTTTAGCAGGCTTTGCTCTTGTTTTAAAACAGTGCAGAGTCTTATAAACTGTATTAAATTGATCTCTGAATCTGCTGTGTTCAAACTCAACTTGGTGACAAAGGCTATGGTAAATTTCCTGCCTTTTGATATCAAATTTGTTATTTTACTATATATATGCACAAAAACCGTAATGTAAATCAAGAATTCATATACTCAACATACATTGTACATCTATGTTCAGCGTACAGTGATGACTTAGCCATACATCAAATGCTATTTGATCCCAGGTATCTAGTTGCTAATGAAAGATTTCACTAAAATGTGTACATTTATATATATAGATAAATATTTGCTCTCTATATCATATTCTTTGAAAGATAGCTTGATGGAGTTCTTTGGAAGGCTATTTAATAATGTAGTGTATGATCTGTAAAAAATAGTTTTTGTCCACAGTATATTTCTAACAATTTACTCTAGCTCATATGATTTGGGTGTAAAATTTTTTACTTACGACGTCATGCATTAGCTATAATATCCTAAGTTATCAGCCAGCAGAATGCTAAAAAAATATAGTACTTTAAATAAGTTAGCATGATAAGATTATGGTCTTTTAATTTTTTCCATACATATTCCTAAAAATTAGTTTAGGAAAATAATTAATCAACCTAAAATAAATTGTATAGGTTAGAAAATACATTTCATGGTTAGTTGAGTCAAGAAATCGTCAAAACAACAAAAACTATGACAAATTACAATAATGAAATCAATAACTCTTAATGTTGAACTTACATTTATATCTCAAATATGGGGATTAGCAAAAATGATTTAGTTTGAAACTCGATGCAATAATTTTGAAGCTGCTAAAGTCCATGAATATAAAAATATTTCTTAATAACTCGAAGCTCTGAGGATTATGCCTGTTTCAGAAAATGAAAATGTCGTCAATCAAACTTACAGAATAAATATCACTGTTTAACAGAAAAAGGTTTATAAGTATCCAAGTATTAAATAGCCAACTTTTCTAGGCCCTGTGTGATAGACAGTGATTTGCTTGCATAATATATTTTCTTACTCATTTGAATTTCTGCAATAACATTGTTAACAAAATAAACATTTGAAGTTTGAAAAATCCAAATACTATCAAACAAGGTAAGAAAAGAGTATTAGACCTTTAATTCAAGTTTTTAAATTCTTGAGTAATGATGCTCTACAATTGAACCTATAGCTGGCACTGAGCAACTACGGGCTTAATAACTTTGTTTTGTATAAGTTTGGCAAAACAGCAATCAATTCTGGGGAAAAAATTTAGGCAGTTAGTTTTAAAAATTGACAAATAATTCTAGAAAATTCTCATTCTACTTCATTAAATTAGCTATCTTTTTTGAAAAATAGGTAATTAAATATGATAAATTAGCATACTGAATTTAACCAATGATTACATGGTGTTAGTTAATAAGCAATAAAGTAGGATTACATTTAAGCCTAATTTGAAATTCAGAATGAAGTTGTACAATAAGATTGCACATAGCAGTAATTGAAACTAGTAAATTTTAGTAGTTTCTTTTGCCCTTGTTTTTTTCTTTCTGTCATTCTTGGTCTTTGGCATTCATTTATATTTTCTTTTTTTGCTACATTAGCGCTATCTTGAATTCCATCATTTTGGTTCTTGAGCTCTGATTCACAAGCATCTTTGATGCCTTCAGTAACCAGTTATTTTACTTTTAGTGGAGAAATATACAAAAAATATTATGCAAAGAAACGACTTACATTTAAACGGCGATACACTACAGACCTTTTGACAAGCATGGAATATCATTTATTGACAATTTTCTACTAACAGTTGACAAGAAAGATTTTATCATATTATGTATTGTATCTTTTAATAAAATCATTGAAAAGTGAGCAAACTCCATGAATGGACATGTTGTAGACAAGATTAATTTTTAGCACCTCAATTTTTTCAGCACATTCTTTCAAATATAAAATTGTAATGCCAAAGTTTGTTATGCTGCAGTGTTGTAGTCTTTATAAACACTAAATTGATGTGAACATTTGAATTGAATTTGAAGTACAATTAGTAGAATATATGAACAAATCATAATTTTAAATGGGAAATAAAGCTGGAGGGGTAGAAATCTTGACATCTTTATCCGAGAACAATATGATTTTTACGGAATATTAGTAATTTCAAAGCAATTTTTACTTTATAATGTTTTGATGTCTTAAGACATATTGAATTTAAATATGCTTATAAGTAACAAAAAAAACAAGAAAAACAAGAAAAACAAGAAAACCAAATAGAAATGAAAAAAACGGTCTATTCCTACATTCAATATCAGATTCAACGCATGGGAACACCAGAAATAAAATAGATAGTGCGGGGGAAAAAGAAATCAAATGAGTGCTTGTAATTGCAACAATGTAGAGTAAGATAGGGATTAAGATAAGGTGAGTTGCAATGCAATTCAGAATAAGTTGGCCAAAAGATGAGCCAATAAGGCCTCTTTAGTATCATAGCAGAACTTCAATAGTACCAATTCATTGTTTGAAAGCGCTTCCTACAACCAGAAATATAATTCTTAACAATATTTCATTAGTAAAAATTTTTGCATTCGTAACAAAAATTCAAATACATAATAAAGAAATTAGCTTTTTCCCTTTATGCCAGAATTTTTTCCTTAACGAAATGTCAAGCTAAATTTTGCGTGTGTTCATATGAAAATAATAGTTTTCCATGCATATTTTAATAGCTAACTGTTCCCTTTTTTACATAATTCCAGCAACAGCATAAACACTTAAAAGAAATTGATACAACATGAATATATATATATATATATACCATTAATAAATTCAAATACACTTCTTCATGATAATGCTATTTTCTATTAAACTATTTAGTATGTTTTCATTTTTAGGGTTCTACATGAATCAAAAGCAATAATATATAATGAATACAAAACTTTTTCAAAAACTGCAACAAACCTTTAGTTTGTGGTCAAGAAAGACTGATTCAGCATCTTTGCGGTGAGGTGTTTGGACTGCTGGTTTGAAATGAATTTGTGACTGTCAGTACAAAATAAAACAAACATTAAAATATATTCTTATGCAAGACAATATACTAATCATGAAAAAAAAGGATTTGTAACATTTAAAAAAGCATTTTTTTAACATTTAATATGAAAGGAAAAGTTATTAAAAATAGTGAATAACTTTGACTTTTAAATAAAAGCCCTTCAAAGCAAATATTGTATCTCAACAAATTAAGTTCAATATTATTCATTAGAAATAATTTTAGCATGAATTTTAAAAGGTTTTCTTTTAAATGTGCACATTTATATGTGTTTTTATATATGTGCTCTTACCGGTTGATCGAACCTGTGCATGTAAAAACCGCAGAAACTTTCTCTCAAATCATATGCTGGCCAAATAGAAATGATGCCAAATTTTGTAGGATCATTTCTATATAAATCGGTGGCTAGAATATAGAGGACATTCACATCCTCCATTATATTATCTGTACATATGAATGAATCATTATTTATACATATGCTTATAAATGCATAAACTCAATTGTACTTATAGACAATTTAAAAATGAGCAAAAGCTCTAGTTCGCTGTGCACATATACGTACCAATCTCCATATCTGTTGAAAATAAAAGGGAACTTGAAACTCTTGGCTCAACATCTGGTTTTTGCAATTGAGGTATTCTTGCATGATCATTTACTACTGTGCTATTAGAACTGCAAAATTTAAAAAAACAGGCATAATAATAACACTTAGACATAATTTATTTCCCATAAAATAAGAGTTGCAAAAGAAGCTATATCGAGTATGACTGCAAACTTATCAGATACTGTAAGCCCTTCGATTGCACAAAGAAAAAAACTATTCAAAGAACAGATGGTGAAATGAAGAAGCTGTATGATAAAATTGAAGTGAACAATGTTTATTGGAAGAATAAGCCTAAGATACTAGAATATTTCCGCTAATTGCTGTAGACAGATGTACATGAGAAAAAAGTTTATAAATCGATTTTTTAACTAGCAAGCTATCATAAATAAAAAATTTGCTGAGAACAAAAGAAATTACACATTATAAGGCATAACGTGTACTTAGAAAAAATTCAAGCACACTAATACATGGCATTAGAAAAAAATTTATGCATGAAATAATAATTTGATTGCTTACGTCATTTGAAGAGCATACTCTGATTCTGGAAAAAATGATTGTCCAAGATTTTTATCCAAACAAAGCATGTCAGTTGGTCCTTTATACATACTTAGCGACTGACCAAGTTCACAACTGTCTAAAAATTAACAAAAAAGTCATTATATCGTTACGTAATTCACACTCATGCACATAAAAAAATAAAGACTTACCTAAATGCTGAACTTTGTATCTAAAAGGATTCATTTGCTGATGACACATGGCACATCCATACAGCAAAACTTTCAGGCCCTCAGAATTAAATTCTGTTCCTACTTCAACATACTCTAATTTCTACATTTTCATAGACAATACAAGAGCAAATATTGTCAATATATGTAAGAAAAACTTTGGTCTTGTAAAGCACATTACAATCCATTAGACATAGTAGAGGTAAGTCTTGATTTGATAAATTTTTAAAATGCCTCATGGTAATTGTTTGACAAAAAATTGTACATTAACATAGGAATTACTGCAATTTAATTGCAACTTTTAGTTTGTTGCAATATGATATTTCAGTACAATTAACATTGATTTGGAGGATTCATGTATAAATTCTTTTGTTATATCATAAATGTAAGATGAACCTTTAGTACCGATGCTGCCTCTCTGGCCCATTGGAGTGTTGCAAGTTCCTCCTTCTAATAAAATACAAATGAACCATATAATATGGTATTTTTGGCAAGTTACATACATATTACAAGCAACGTAAACTTACTTTGCTATAATCGGATATGGATGAAGTTAAATCGTCATCTTTCGGTTTTGGAAATCGCCCGAACAGTCGAATATCTAAATATAAAAAAAAATTTGTTGAAACAATTTAAAGTGTACTGGGCTTGGATATTATTGGAGTGAGCAAGTTTAGATGGATATTTCATTGAAACTAACAGTGCGTCAATATACATAACTTACGTGGCCTCAAAGCTATTCTTTTGTCATATTTTAGCGGTAAAGAATAATTGACATACAGATCAACATTTGTTGTGCATTTTTGGAAACACGTAATTTACACTGATTAGGGTGCTATTAGGTGCCTTGGATTTTTCATAGCATTGAAAAAAAGCAAAAAACGGTCCTTTGGAAAATTAAATAGCCCAAAAAATATGTTCTTTTAGAAATTAAAAATTAATCATTTCAGTATTTTAATTGAAAATCCATCCATGCTTGCCAATATTTTCATTTAAGCAAGATTTGAAAAGTTATGCATATATATGCATTTTAGTTGAATATTGATTCATTTACCGCTCAGCCTAGGTGTCGATGGCAAGTTTTTCTTCTGTTTGCTAAATACTTGTATTGGATTTGTAAAACAATGACAAATGTTTGAAACACTGGGGTCAGAGTATATCATCAATCTGAATCTTCTCCCGTTGAAATGGTTTTTGCTGACCTGCATTTGCATAAATAAAAAAGTTTACCTATTTTTACACCAATATTTATATAGGACTTTAAGCTTACATCGTTAATTCTGAATACTATGGTTACAGGCTGATTGATGCCAACAACATGGTTTTCGAAACTTTTTATGCTTAAAATAGATTGCTGTAAAAGAAAAAAAATGTTACAATAAAATATGTTCCAAAATATTAACAACGAATTATGTATGTACAAAAGCTTAACCTTCGTAGGAAATGGGGTCTCAGCGCCATCTTCATAGGCAAGTTTAACTAGAATCGGGACTCTAGTTATGCTATTATTTGTCAAACATTTGTCCTGAAGCATATCTTTGAAACCAATTACTGTGGTCAACTTATTTTTTTCGCCACTTTGATCCTGTACCAAAAATTTAAGATATGTTTTAATTTTAAAAAACCATGTCGTTCTTTTCACATTCAATCTATTAGAACGATATCTTTTTTGTATTACATGAACTATAAATCATCAGGCTCAAAAAATGGTTTGAAATATACCTTGAAAAATACAGAATCAGGTTGTTTCAAAACTTCGAGCTTATAACGGTATATATTGAACCAACCAGTACATACAGTTAAAACACGCTGTTGCCACCGAACATTAATACGCAGACGAATCAGCGATAAAACCTAGAAAAAATAAAAATGTTTCAAATTAGAAGGCACTGCAACATTAATAAGTACATCATCTCCACATACTAAATTTCCATGTAACATAAGCACGAAACATGCAGCGCCTTGATTCGTCACAATTTGACTACGAGGAAGAAACTTGGAGGGCAAGTCTTGATTGGAAGCCAACGCACTATACACCTACACAGAAATTTGCTAGAGTATCAACAGCACTGCAGTGTATTTCTAAATATTATTTCGTTAGCTTGCATGGTTGAGACAAATTAGTCTTAAAAATGCGATTTAATATTTTCCAAACTTTGATTAATTTTTCCTCTCTGGCTGAAAAGTATTACTTCCTATTTACATGTATATATATAGTTCTTAAATGCTTTCCCACTACCGAAATGCATGAAATCATTTTAAAACAATAACTTTCCGCACTGCCGATGCCAATACCTTGCCAATAAATAGAAAAATTTTACAACCAAAATTTTTCTAAACATGATACTTGACCTGAAGGTTTTCCATGTTGATTGCAACGTCCTGATTTTGTGTTTCATACGAAATCGTAATTAAAAGATTAACATCATGCACAACTTTTCCTCCGCTCTTGACGTAAACATATAGCGGAAAATATTCGTTAACAAAGAGACGCTGAGGAAGTTCATTTTTTAAGCGATATTCAATTACCCATTCCATTTTGAACAAGAATGAGTTGCTAAGACATCTGACAACATCATTTCAAACAGTAGATACCAAGTTCTTCAAAGAATTATCTCGAAATATTATTGTGGGTAGTGAAGTAAAAAGTGAATAAAAATGCGTTAGATGCAGCGAAAATCAGTTGAAAACGCCGGTATTGGGGATACAATTTTTCACTATGATGCAAATTTATTTCCCTCGATTCAACTGAAAAACAGTATGAAAAATCACTATTTGTCCTTTCGCAAACATTGATGCGAAGATGTGGCTGAAATTGACTGGACATCTGTGAATGAGGATAATTTAGAATAATATTTTAACGTGAATAAAAAATAGCTCATAAATCTCAGATTTTTCTTCTATAAAATTAAAATTAAAGTCTCTACTATCATGCGCCGCACCTGCATTAATGTAGTATGTTGCTTTGCTTTCTTTTTGCCCTCAAATGCGTAATCGGACAGTGATAGTCGCCAATTATATTTTGCAATATTTCAAAAGGAGATATTGGGCTCAACTGATGGTAAGCTGGGTATAATGGAGCTAATCCTGATTCTAGTTTGCATAAATTTGCAAATTTTTTCCATGCATCCACATAGGTGAAAAAATTTAAAATATTCAAAGGAATCAGTCAATCTGCTCCCTAAATGATATACTTGAAATGTAACCCTAGGTCATTTTGAATCAACCTTGGGTAAACAAATACAAACTGCCAATTTCAAAGTTCTTATCCAGTTGATGTTAATGACCAATTATGAATATTTTAAAGTGTAAACTTTTCATGTTTGCATATTCGAATGGCGTTGTTAGTGAACATGACTAGTTGCCTTCAACAAGAATTTACCCTCATTTCCAACTAAACAATTAATCATTTGAATCATTACTGGGAGCAATATTTATTTTTCATATTCATCAATATCTACAAAAAAATGGAACAGGCAGAGTATTAAAAGCATTCACATCTATTTGCAATAGTACTTTGTTTGGATTCTGGTATATGCAGTTGAAGGTCAATCATCTTCCAACTTCCAAAACAAAAATGACCAACATACCTGTTCTTTATGGACCAACTGCATGTTGCATTTATTGATCTCCATTTGCTTCAGAAAGTATTCATTTCAAGGCATCATGTTTTTTGAAAAATGTCAATGCTCTAAGTTTGATTGAAGTTTTATTTTGTTATCTGCTACTGATATTAAGTTGTCAGCAGCCAAACTCAACTGGTGCTTGCCACAACATTTTTATCAACAGGTGATTTGTATATTTCTTGGCTGAATTAAAATAAAGTGCACTGAATCCAGAAAGGCGATCACTTTTGGCAGTAGCATTGTTAATAGTCGGAACAATTAACTTCTATTGAGCTGCTAAATGTAAACAGAGTAAAAAGATGCAATATGTCAAAGCAATTAATTCCTGTATGTCTTATATTGAGCATTTGTAATTCTAGAGCTTCAAAATTTTTTATTTCACTCTGAAACAAAAAAGAAAAATAAACATCAAAAGATTCATTGCATTTATGAAATTATCCTTTAGTTGCAGTTGTAAAAGTGTTACGAATGTGTAACAAACAAGAACTTTGAACTAGATACAGAAAGCATACTCACACAAACATAATTTGTGTTGCTGGAAGTGAAACATACTTCACAGCAACACACAAATCTCAAACTTAGCCCATTATCAAAATCCATCAATGACTCGCCATAAACTCAGAATTCTAATATGCAAAACAATGACTCGCCATAAAACAGAATTCCACAGCTATGACACAAATTAACCGTTAACGAGTTAATTCCTATCAAAAAGCTCAGAAATTGCCTGGAATGGTGGAAGTACTTGATTCAACCAATCTGACAAACTGTATTTCAATAGGCTATGTGTACCTGGTATTAAAATGTTTAATCTGATGCCTTTTCTACAATAAAATGCTTTTATTTTACTTGAAATTAACATACTGCCATTAATCAGTATGTAACATATGGTCGTATCTTCAGAACTTTTGAATATGGTAGTGCATTACTCATAAGCCTTTTTGATGCCACTTCTACAAAGTAAATAGTCTAGAAGGAACCTAGTAAAATCTTTTTAATATAATGAAGCTAGTTTTTCCATCAAAAGAAGGGCAACTAAAATGACTGAGGATGTTAATATTAACTCAACCTACCATTCATTCAATCAATCAATTCTTAATATCTATGGGCAGGGAATTATGTTGACTTTTTTTAATAAATAAATCCGACACTTTGGAATCTCACCATCAGAAAGTAATATTTTTATGCTCTAGATATTTTTAGGTAATTTAAGCTGATCATAGTAGTATGCCCTAGATCCAGCTTTATACCAGTTGACAGCTCCATTATTAGGATGCATTGTTTGTGCAATGATATTATTAAGTAGTGTAAGGAGGGCCCATAGATTGTTTAGAGTATTGTGAGATACATGCCATAGCTGCACTAAGAGGTAGACAAAGTTTAATTTTGATCTATAGTGACAGTTTATGACAATTTATTCTGCTGGTAACAAATTCAACTCTAGCCCCCAGGATTTGATGCCCATCAGTAAGTTGTAACATATGTGTTATCTGTAATATAAGTTATGTTGAACTCAATGCGGGATTTTTCACCACTCATTAATTGCTGTCCTCTTGTAGCATTATCTGTAAATGTCTCCTTCCTAAGTCTGTATCTTTTATCCACTCCAACGTTTGCGCAGTATTAGAAATTGTGACATTGACTCGTAAAAAACTGAAATAATTATCAGGATGCCTGCCCTGTCCCAAGATACTATCAGCTCTACACCCCTCGTCCCTATCGGAAGTTGATGGTTCAACAGTACAATGATCGATCAGTAGCATAATGATTTAAGGTCCGAATCCCAATATACTCAAAATACTATCATATTTAGTTATACATTTGCTCAAGAATTCGAGCTGCAATTTTATTCTTTTTGATAGTGGCACTTTGATCTGCTGATAAAATACCCACATGGTTCTCCCCCTCCTTTCGCTTTGTTTTAGACGGGCTGGTACATGTCTAGAGATGCGCAAAGAATCCTACTGAGGCGGAACTCCGTTTCTGAATACTATGATATTTCTTCTATATATATATTATTCGCGAGGAACAGTTGTTAACTGAATATTCACTGCTTTTGTATAAATTACAAGTTTTCGTTTATTAAACTTTGTTCTATATTTGAAACGCATTTTTCCAATTCCTTATTTCAAAAGAAGATAATATTTTAACTTCAATACAGTGCTACTACGAAGTTAATGAAATGTTCGAATTAACATTTTAATTTTGGGGCTCAGTTGTCGAAACAAATATTTTGATTTATTCATGAAATTTTCATTCCAGCGATATAGTATTAAAAAAGTTTTTCTGTCAAATTTTAGGTAAGATTAGCCGAATAAATTTATTGATTTATTCATAAAATTTTCATTCCAGCGATATAATATTAAAAAAGTTTTTCTGTCAAATTTTAGATAAAATTAGCCGAATAAATTTTTTGTAATGCAAGTTTCATTGGATGGCACAACAGAAAGACCATGAACGGAATTAAATTTTTAATTTTCGTTCAACTTCCCATCAGTATAAATTGTTCTGATCAACCAGTTTTAATTAAGTTCAAGTCACATGTGGTTGAAATAGTCCGAAATGATATGATAAGTTCCATCAGTTTTAATTGCCGACAAAAATATCCCTTCAGCGGCATACAGCAATGCTGTTCAGTTGCATAATCAGATTACTTTCATCTAAGAAATTAGCACAGTACAGCGGCTGCATCATACTTAGCTGCAAAGTGCATTAAGTGCCAATAAACATAATATGGACGCCAAGAAAATCAAATGGTAATAGGTATCGCAAAACAAATTTGCTATATTCTTATAGAGACATAGGAGAAAGTGAAGTACTGTTTAGTCCAATAGATTTTAAATCCATTTGGTAAACAGTGAAAAATTTTGCTAGCAAGAATAGTATTAATGCGAATGTAGTTACAAGTCATTAATAGAGAGAGTTTGAGAAGGCCACATTTTTTTAGTTTAAGCTATTGTTCGCTGATAAATTAAATTGCTACATTTGAATCGTCAATGTCTTCATTGGCTCAAAATGCATTAAGTTTCGTAATTCAGCAATTTTATTATTTTCTGGTTGTTATTGATCAGTGATACGTCGATTAATCGCTATATATTTTTATTTGTATAATTAAATTTATACCCCTACTCGACATCATTATTTTCTAGTAAATTTTTTTGTAAATAAACCAGGAAAGTTATGGGCTGTGTACAGGACCTTTCTTCGTTTAATATCAACTGCATAAAAACAGAATGTATCTTTTTTACGGAGTAACTTTCATAAGTGTGCATATCTATCATGAACGGCAACGAAAGCTGGGATATTGGATATAGACTGAAGAGTGAATATGATGACTGTCTCTTTGTGAATGAATTTTTCCAACTCGAAGTGTACGTAAAGAGTCAAGGCAAAGTAGTGTACGATGTAAACATTTCGATCACAGTGATTGTAGAAGCCATGAATCGCAAAAATACTTTTGCAACTGAAAGTCTTGAGGTAATGCGCTATATATTTGGATAGATTGCAAGGGTAGACTCATTAACGTGAACTTAAATAGCTTGGTTTTGTAATTTATACAAAGACGGCGTTTAGATCGCCCTGGCTGGTATAGCATTGATTAACGGAAACAATAATTTGTCCTAAATGTACACTGTAAAAATTACCATGCTAATTGTTTTTCATATTCTGTAGGTGTACTCTACTCTCGAGTCGGATTCGGATGAAAGAGGAAATCGCCTCGTGGACAATACGTTAGACACAAATCAAGGCGCCGCACGTTTTTTTCTCGTCCTTAATGAAAATTTGGTTGAAGCAAGATTTATATTTGCGTATAGCAGCGTCAGCTCTCATTTAAAACCCAACGTTTTTTCATTCTCTTTAAGGTTTCATTGCAAGTGCGCTTTAGAATTCGAGTAGCTCTGAATAAGAGAGTGCGGGAAGTAAGAACTGGATGGTCAACTTTGTATCGCTACAGGCTTCAAATCCTGCAAGAGCCTCCTGAAACTTTTCATAAGGTCAAGAAGCTGTTGCTTTATTGTTGTTTCTACTGAACCTTTTACTTGTCCTGAAAAATTGGTCCAAGTATTATATCAAATTAACATTATTTTTTCAAATGAACAAAATATAATTATTAAAATTCGGTTAAATTTGAATTGCATAGCAATGTGTTAATGGTACTCAATCTTGTTTATAATCAATATGCATGCTGCATTATGCACCATTTAGTCTTATTCAGAACATAACATTTACTTCTCCACTTGTTTTAATACTTAGGACGAAGGAGGAGTGGGTAATCGAATGACAGTGACTGTTGGTTTAAAAGATGTGCTTTCAGGCAAAGGGTCCAGTGCAACAATTTCTTCAGCAGTTCCACTAACTATCAGATTATCATATGAAAAAGGCTCTAGCATTTCATCTCCAAAAGATGTATGGATTATTTATAAACTATATTTGTACACTGCATTGCAATGATGATATCATTTTGTTTATTTTTCATGGATTTTTGTTTATTGCTAGCAAACCGCGCTTGAACTGTACCAGAAACAATCCACAGTTGGAATTGATCACAATGCAGATATCAAATTTCGTATCAATGATGTATGTAAAATAGTAATAGTAACTTAGTTTACAAGAATTTTTGCTTATCAAATACTCAATATTTTTTCTTTCTCCAAGTATAGATCAGTAGAAATCACTCTGGTAGAAAATTTAGGCTGCAGATCATTCCAGATATTCAGAAGTCCCCAGAGAGTATCAATATATGTAAATGTTACACAAACTCAATTCATGTGTACAGCAAACGCAGTAAAAATACCAAACCATCTGAAGCCAAAGGCGAAGGTCAGTAAATTAAACCGCATAAATATTTAAAAAATTTTCTTCACTTATTTGATTGATTATATTTATATATATTTAGGTAAAAAAATGAGATTAGAAATTTTGGAAAATGTATTGGAACAGGACATGCCAATTCATCAATTACCATCGATAAATACATCGCTGTCTGACTGCAGTTCGGTTAGTACACACAGATTTTGGATATTTTTCATCGCTTTCAGTAGTATTACATCCCTAAACTTGTTCTTTGCTATAGTATGAAATATGGAAAAATAGTTTTAAACTCTATTGAATATCTTGCAGGACAAAGGTCCTTTTTCTGAGTGGGCTAAATGTGCTTTCACTGTTTTAGAGGTATGACTATCATTACATGCGAGTGCATATATGTATAGCACATGATAGGTCTATGATAAAGCCAAAGTATTTCCAATAAATGTAAAAATCATATTTTCTATCTTACTGGCCATATAAATTCTTCAAATTTATATAATTAAATGTGGGTGTGTAAATGCTTGCATGTGCAAAAGTAAAAAGTCTTGCAAACGCAAACAGGCAACGTTATTGTAAATAAATGAAAAAAAATATATATATATATATATGTATATGGTTTCAATCTAATGCTTATGAGATTTCACTTATACTTTCAATATACCCATTAAATATATATTTACATAAATATATATGTGCATCAGGGAATGGAAACTGTCCAGTTTGATACTGAATTGAACGCTGAAGGTTTAGTTGAAGCTGTCTTTGGTTGTCCCATGTGTCGTCAGCGCATTAATCCTCATACAAACAAAGTTAACCACTTACGTAAGTTCACTGTTTTTTGATATAATATTCAACTAAAATCGTAATTTCTTCATGCTTTCAATATATAGTTTGTTATTAAATTTTTTTATATTTCATTGCTGCATTGTGCATTCATCCTAACTTTAACGTTTGCCTCATAGGATCATGTAGAGTTTTTCAATCCATCTTATCATACAAAAATACATTTGAGAGGAGTTTTGATCTTCCATTTGTGGTCCCCTCACCTAGAATGCATGCATCCTATAGCGATCCTCTCTTAAGGTATTCTTATATATGTATATTATATTATGAATTGTTTTTAAATTGCTATTAAAATAGCTCCTATTTTTATATCTTTGTGGGGACAGTAAACTTTGGATGTAACAAATCTGTCAAAACTAACTAAAAAAATATTTTTTCTTTTAAGTTTCTTGAATTCAGAAACCTTTATCTTAACTTGACACAATGTAACTCTTTGCTTTTTCATTTGAAGTAAGAGCTAGTTGAGAGTATGCAGTTATTTTAACTAAAATTTTTATTTATATCTTTCAATGATTATCAAGAAGTTTTTAAATTACTTAACTGAACTTTAAGATACCATTTCCTTTAAGAAATCATTATTATTCTATATTAGTTTTTCAATGCATCCACATGCATAGTACTATTAATTGCAAAAAAATTATAAACTCTGTCTTTTTTTACCACAGAAAGTCTGCAATGCACCCATCTATGAGAAAGAGTGCATCTGATCCAATTGGTAGAGTATTAAACGAGAGGATTTTAATCAATGATTCTAGAATGTTGGACACATCAGGCATGGTTTTACTCTAACTACATTTTTACATACATGCAATCTTGTTCTTAGTAATTGTTGTTGTAATACATATAACTGAATTTTATTGAATATTATAAACCTATTTTTTATTTTACTAAGATTGAGTTTCTTTTGAAGAAATGACATAAATGTGGTTTTTTCAAGTAATGCAAAACAAAAATGACAATGAAAGAAAATAAAATTATTGTCTAAAATAAAAAAAAGTTGTTTATTGATTGCTTTCAGAATAATAACTGCATTCTAAGTTTCTTAAATGTATCTCAAGGATAGGAAGCATAGAGAGGAAAGAGTATTATAAACTCTTTAAAAATCCTTTATAATACCTACTTAAGATTGCTCCAAAGTGATTCTCTAAAAGTATTCCTTGTGGCTGCACTTCAATAAATTCTACTACAAAATGTTTTGTCAACTCGCTAGCATCAGTAAGAACTAATTTATGAAATTACATAATGAATGGCCAATGCAATCTTTATAACTATAAATAGTTATAAAATTAAAGTATTCTGACCTTGGTAGATCAAAATGATGATCGTGTTGAATATGTTCTTGACGAAGACTTACTGAAAGCGGATGTTACAAGGAGAGAAACTGTGTCTGTGTGGGCAGCTTTTGACATGGAACAAAATTTCTGTGGTTTGTACAGATATGAAGCTTCTAATCCGGTGAGAACAAATATATGCATGCAGAAAATGATATTTTAGTCAACTGAAAGTCTTTACTCAGTAATTTTATTCATCTACATGTAGACAAAAGAATGGTATTTTGAGGTTAGCTTAACTTTTTGCTTTACAAAATGACATCAATGAATATCATGCCTAAAGAATCTCATTATGCAAAATCTTATACTTTATGTAGAGTTATGCAAATTTTAGAATTCACTGAATTTTTAAATCAATGATAATGATGAAAATTATATTTACCGATTTTATGCCTACAAACTTGTTTATTTGAAAAGGAAAATAATTTTTTTATCTGGTTCTTGGCACAAGACTAAATTTATATCGTGATCTAATTTTGAAATTGATTGCAGTCAGTTTTAAAATTTACGGCAGTTGGTACGTCAAATATTTATAATCCTGAAGTTGCGCACAGTGCAGAATGGCTGCGACAAAAGCTTTTGGTAAGATATACTTTTAACATATAAACTATTTAAAAAGTCTTTATCATTTTCATTTCAGTGTAGATCTATAGATTTTATATTTATTGAATTGAATTTATGGAGATTAAATTTATTAGTATTTATGAATTAGTGGTCAGAAAGTAGGATATGCAAACAAATTTTCATCTGCTTTTATCATTCATATAATGTTGAATAAGTTTTAATACTGATTTATTGCTTATTGGTACCATATAATCGTATTAACAACTTTTGAGATATTTATCCTTCTACTTGAAGTCAAATTCATTTCTCCAGTATATCGGTAAATTTTTTAATTTCATCGAATTAACTTCAGAGAAGTTTCATATTTAATTTGCACTATGAATATACTATTAGAAAAAGTCAACGCTGGAAAACAATCTTTATTATTCTAAAAATTAGAATTATACATATTCAAAGATAAGGTGACTTTTACACCTACCGGTATCATGATTTTATTGATAAGGCTTTTTAGAATATTCGATTTTGTCAAAATTCGCAATCTGATTGAAATGAATTGTACAAATTTTTAATTTCAATTGACTAATCAAATTAAGCAGGTATTATGTTCTTGAGGAGTACCTTACAAATACTTACTGTACACAGTTATCTTTGCTATTGTTTTGAAATCTACATTTGAAGTAATTTTGAAACTATGCATGTGTTTTGCTTTTCTTGTACTTTCTTTAGGATTCTATACGCAATAAAAAAGAATTGGTTTTACAAAAATTCTACTATGATGACAGAGCAGCACTGCTTGCCGTCTTACTTGGAAGCTCGAAGTAATCTATTTTAAATGATGGACATTTTTCTTTTTTGAACAGTTGCAATTACTATTTTGAACCTTTCGCCGGATTTTTTAAAACCGCAATCCATAAAATACTTTTTTTGTGATTGGTTCCAACGAGCACATATCTTTCCAATGTTATTCTGCTTTATCCAAATTTTTCATTTTTTGCATTCAGATTAATATAGATTTTTCAATGTATTAATTTCATTTCATTTTTTGCATTTTTTTGTGTACTTGTTGAAAAGTTATAATATTTATGCATATTTAAGGTCCATCAAATACAGTAAGGTACTTCACATAAAACAAACTCACTCGTAATTAAGTTTCACTTACAACTAATAAGCAAAAGAGTCACTTGTTCAAGTGCAGTTTCATATTTTTGGGTATTGAGAATTATTAGTATGTTGGTCAAAATGATTCATTCAGTTTTAGATTTATAGTGTTTTTTCCACTGATATTGGAAAAATATGCAAGTGCATTAAAATATACATATGCTACTACAGAAAACACATTTAATTAAATTACATTGATATTGAAGAGGCAATAATGAATAGAGGTGGTCGTTAATAGGGCCAGGAAAAAAATGAGTCAGTATCAGACAAATAGCATAATCAATTACAACAGAAAGAATTAGTGGAAACTCACAAGTTACTCTATTCTAGTCAAATATGCGCATCATTTCAATAAACAGGAATTGCCTTCATGTGACAAGTGCATTAGCAAATTCCATTGATAGCTCCAAAAGTGATATAATAAAGGACAATCAGATGACTTATGGCTTAGGATTTGTAAAAGTAAAAGCACCAATATGTAGAGTCTATTGGAGTTTGAATCTCGTAATGAGCTTATCGAGCTGAATAGGGAGGAGGAGATCCCCAATCTACTATATTTACAGGGGATCCTAGGTTACTGCTATACTTAGAGGAAGGTGAAGAATTAACAAGAGCTGAATTTGTTACAAGCATACCGAGTATAGCTTGCAAAATTTTAGCATCTTGCTCTTTTCGGGTTTCAAATCGAGTTGATTCGGAATTTGTTTGTACGCGGGCATTTATTAGAGTAAGGAAGCAGCCTTCCCTCACAACCTAATTGTACAAAAAATTATAAAAGCATGATTTAATATCATGTTTCCCATTAAAGTTGCGATGTAGAGAACTTTTAGATTAGGTATTCCGGAATAATTTTGATAAGTAAAACAGAAGGATTTGATATATTTGAAAAATTGATATTGATGATTTTTCACTCATAATCACATAATTTTTTATTTAAATTTGAATAAATGCAAGTTTTGAATATGGTTTGAAACCTTTCTCATTAGGAGCAGCTACATTCTAGTTGTACAACCTCACTTTTTAAGTATCAACTATTTACTATATTCGATAGTATTCTGGTTATTAAGATCACTACTAGTAGTCTAGTCATTGCAAAATAGTACGTGAGAATAAGCAAGTATCTTCAATACGACTGCCCAATCATATGTGCTATTTATTCATCATATCTAAAGTATATGTGAGTGCTATCATATAACATTGGAAAAGTCTGTATGTAATAAAAGAAAACTAAAAGTTTTTCAGAAATATGTAACAAAAAATAGCCTAATATACATAATTTATGCATATTAAATTGTAATTCTTTTAAACTTCTGTATGTGATGCAACTTCAAAAAATCACCCAACTCTCACTTAAACGATATACTTTTTAATTGTGCATTTTGCATCAGTTAATTATCTGTATAAATTAAATATGATTCAGCTTCTACAAGTTATATTTATTTCGTACTATGAAAAATGCTAAAATTTTATAGTCCAACTGAATAAAAGAGATCAAAAACGTACAGAGAAATTTGGATATACTAAATTTGCTCTTAACTAACTTTTGCCTGCAGCAAATAAACGAAAAAGTAAAATTGTACCTAGTTCCACTTCAAATTTTCGAATAGAAAGAATTTCAGATGTAACAGTAAAATTTGGTGGGCCGGAGATTAGTTACATCCAAAGTTTACAATAAATATATTCAAGCATCATAATTTTTTCAATATTTGTGCATTGAACAAGTACCTTGTTAATAGATCTGATTGGTACTTTCTCTTGGCCTTTTTTTAATGCTTGCCGATTTGACCAAAAAAGTGACATTGTCTGAAAAATACATGAATTAGCATAATTATTACCCAAGATAGATGCAAAATGAAAGATTACAACATGTTGCTGTTAAATAAATATACAATAATATTATGAATCAACAAATGGAGAACAATTTTAAACAAGTGAAATATAGCAACCTTTCAAGTTCTGAAGTACATTTGAGGAAAAAATTGAAAAATGATATATATGTATATCATCATATAGAGTAAAAACATATGGAGAGCAGTACTCTAAACTCATTCCTAGCGTATAAGATTAATTAAAAAACAACGAATTAGGTCAGAGATTTTATATATATGCTACATCATAACTGTATAAATCTGCTTTGAATATTTTCATTCGGTTTCATGAACCTTTCGATATATAGTCGAAATCACGAAAATTCGATTAAAAGGTATAAATTTTTTAATTTTTGTTAAATTTACTACTGCATTTGATGGGAAAAAGACTTTTGCGTGTTACTTCATCCTAATACATTATCTGGAAATATTTTTGTGGTCCATAAAAAAACTCAACTTATTTGAATTCGATTTTATTTAAATATAACTTATCCGGAACCAAGTGTCAATTACCATTTATATGAATTTTATAAAAAAATGTCATTAAATTCAACCATTAAATTTGAGTATTTATTTCACTTCATAATAATATTTACAATTGATATTTATATTTTACTTGATTTTTTAAAATAATTATAATACATAATAAATGCAATTACCTCTGGGTCATAGCGTAAATTAATACTTCGACCTCTCTCTCCACGGTTATATTTAGTAACTGGCAAACCGTTTCCAGAAACCATTGTTTCCCTTAGAAAGCTTTGCAATGCGGAATTCGACCAATCAGATTGCATCCTGCTGCAGTTATCGAAACTACCAAAATATGGAGATTTGATAGCCCCTGCTCCATTATTTCTTCGTTCAGGTCTAATATCTTCATGAATGATTGATGGAAGTGTCACACGTCGCTGTCCGGATGCTGCATCAGGTGATGCCACTGGGAGCGATGATCGTCGCCCTTGCCCTGCAGGATATGAACAAGTTGTTATATTTTTATTTTTGTGGAATTTTTAAGTGTCACAAAACTAGAAATATTAACGATTGCTCATTGAATTGAAGGAAAAATAATATTGAACAATAATGAGCAATTTTTGTGGAAACGCATTTTCAAGTTATAGATTGCCACTAAACCATACTAAAATGAAATTGCAATAAAAATGAAGATTAATAGCACTGAAGTAAATCTCGTTGCAATGGACCTATCGTATCACAAGTTATGGTTGTTTCAGACAAAAATTTCGGTTTGCACGTTCTCATTCAATTGTTATATAATTTGAAGTATATTATGATATCTAGTGTGTGCACTTTTAACTTTGAGAACTTGCATTTTACTTTTCTGTGCTGACATTGCTTAAAAAGTGTGATCTCACCGACAAAGTGACTTTTGTGCTCCACTGAATTGTTGCTGCTCGTGCTAATGTAGTAATTGGTAGGCGAGCGAGGAGTATGGCTAGAGGAATCGTGATCGACTGGATAGAGAGTTCTCCCTGCAAATAACATAGGAGGGGCAGGTCCTTGATGCACTACGGGTTTTTCAACAATATGTCGATGGTCATATATTGAATCTTTTGTCTTATAAGAATCAGACTTCGAGGTATCCTGATAGGGAGATGACGACTTATGTAATTCACTATCTCGACGCGCGGCTAATTTGGCCATAACTTCTAGCGCTCGATTTGGCTGCCGTGAATGACGCCTTCGTATTTTATCAATGTCCTTTGAAGACTTTTGGCGATTCGTTTGTCCATCATCAGAACACTGATGGCCGCAACATGCTTCATCGAGTAGGCGTATAAAAGCGTCAATCATCACAGAAATGATCAATTAAAAAGCAATAAAGTTTGCGAGTAGATAATCAAGTGGGCTCATATAAGAAACGGCTTTAACCCATTAAATGTACGCAAGAGGTGATGTTGCGTCAATTGAAGAGATTTACTTTAAATTCTCCTTGGCAATTTATGAGTAATGCCGTTTAAAATAAATTCAGTAGATCGTTGAAAAAGAACAATGTTTGAAAAAGCAAAACGTATTCAGTTGAATAGAGTTGAGTTAAAGATCGTTTAGTTACATATTTAAAAAATGTTGAACAATCAACCATCACTTTTGCCGAATGGGTTTAAAGTTATAATATAGAAATCAGCCCAGCCGCTGATTGAACCTACATTAATCCGAAAGAATTATAGCGCAAGTTGCATGTCAGTACAGTCATCGCCTGACTACTAAGCTCAGCTCGCCGCCTGTGAGGTCCAGAACGTGCTTCACCTCAGCATGCTGCATGTTCTCGTTCGACTGTTCTTTTTCAGAGCTGTATCTACTTGAATGCATGTAAAATATTGAAGAAATCAAGAACTATCTAATCTGAAGCTGGCAAAAAGATCTCACTTGGTTTATATGTTACAGATTTCCCAATTTAGCCAATATGATTCAACGAAATCACTTGAACTATCATGCGAGTTCCTGATGTATCCTCTCCGTAATAAAGACAAACTGCAACATGAAACAGAATTTAAGCATGTAGAAACAAGGAGGTGGAATACAACTTGTGACGATGGTATAATTTTTCGTGATTAAGAAAAATAATGATAAGTCCAATTCTGTAAAAAGGACTGAAAAGGTCGTTCAACTATGATGGCTTGATGATATTTAGAACAATGGTCAACGATTTCAAAACTTAAAACATGGCAGTTTTTGCATTGCTTGGCTACATGGTGAAATTAGCAATCCTCACAAGTAAGTAGCTGCAGCATAGTGTGAAGATTAAGTGTCAACGACGCTCAGGAAAACCAGGAAGAATTGATAAACCACAGTGGTTAATATTCAACTCAGCACCATGTCTATTCCCCAGCCATGCATTATGGCCATTATCTAAATATTGAATGCTTAATTGCTGTGATGAATGACAGGGATAATCATTGACAAGATTCTTCCACTGTTTTATTTCCTGTTCCAAGATTATTCCAGCATCCAGTAATATTTTGAAGTCTGCA
The DNA here is from genome assembly GCA_032358265.1 of Vaucheria bursata. Taxonomy (NCBI): domain Eukaryota; class Xanthophyceae; order Vaucheriales; family Vaucheriaceae; genus Vaucheria; species Vaucheria bursata. The sequence continues at coordinate 32,248 of JAULBW010039241.1, read as the reverse complement.
GTTCATATTTCAAATAATTTCATTCAAAGGATCAATTTTTGACATTTTCAACAGTTCATGTTCCCCTCAAATATTGCATTTTGTAATTTTCATTTTCACTTCTGAAATATTTCAAAACGTTAATTTTAGATTTTTTGTAAGACAAACAACCTTCAATAAAATGTACTGCGGATTTCTGAAATGTTGATGCACTTTCGTCTCTTGAATTTTCAATCTTCCATATCTACTTTGGTTTTCAAACTTTTTTCTAATCGTTCTCAACTTTCTATTTTTGTATGAAAGCACTATCTGTAGAACCTCAGTACTGAGAGCTTTCTATAGATTAATTCAAATTTCATATCCGACTATTGCATGTTATTGTATTTTGCACATTCTTCTCTTTCAATTTTTTCCACCTTGTCAATTTCAAGATTCCATTATATTAAGTTATAAACAATATCATAGAATTGTGCAACTTTGTTGCTTGCATTGATCTTGCATATCTACTTTTTTTGTAATATCTGGAATTATTATTTTAGACACAAAAGCATCAAAGACCTTGAATTCCTCTGCAACATGGCAGCCATATAATTTGTGTACATTTTATTTATTTACCTTAAAAACAAAAGGTGTGCACCAGCTATACCATTTCCAGTTCTTTTTTAAGATCTGCTTAACATAGACTTTGCTGGACTTATGTTCTCCCATCTTTCCAGCTGTCATTTATCTCTTGGATGGAACTGATGGCAGCTAGCATCTTGCTTCAAATTATTTCCATCTTAGTTAAATGCTCAAGTTGGCGCAAGTCACCGTGTACAGTGCATACCCAGTGATAATGAGGTGAAGTAATTTTTTATTCTATACTTTGAGAATTCATAGATAATATCTAATACCACCTCCTTAAAGTGGCATTTTTCTAAAGCAGCAGTGATGCACAGTACTTTCTATGTCTGATGTTTAACTATATTTTCTTGAAAGATGACACCTCTACACCACAGCACACCTTCACAGTGATTTTCTGTCCAGGTCATTAAGGCCTAATGCTAATGACCATGTGGATCAGCTTCATGCTTTCTTAGGCCTACATTTCCATTAATGAGCCCTGCATTTTTGTCCAATTAGTCCATGGAGCTGTGCTATCTTATTGAGTATGGCTCTAATTGTTATTGAATATATGTCAGGATTTAATATGTTTTTGCCATGTATTACGTCTATTCATCTACAATTCTTTCAGGGAGTTGTAGTTATATTGATCTAATTTGGTTTGCACGTGCAAGCATAGGTTGAAAATGTTGACAAGATTTACTCTTGTCAACACATGAACTAAGATAAATGAAATAGTATTGAACGTGTAGTATCTCTGTTTATATCGTTCTGGTTTTCTGGCTTACACTTGATACAATTCATTTGTCTTGACAATATACCATCTGTACTGCTCCTACCAGTCTTGAGCTTCATAACACATCATATTACTTCTCTCAAATCACCACTGCTATCTCTGCCCATCCAGGATTGCTTTCAGATAGCATAAATGTTTTGATCATCAATATAGATTCAAACCATTAGTCATTTTCCTTGCTCTCATTGGTAAGAGCACTTTTTATCTTGACCTATCCGAGGCACTGGCTCTACTTGCCTCCATAATTTATTTCCCTGGCTACTTTTGTGAGCCGAGTGCTCCCTGCAGTACCAAACTGTATGGCAATGTCAACTACAAAAGTCAAGGCAAACTAGTAATGCAGACCAAATGAAACGCTTTAGTTGCATTAGAATTTAAATCTATTTAGCTCTCTACTAGTCTCAGAACCATTAAAAGTTTAAAGTATTATTGACAAATAAAACTAGTTCTGTTCTTATTCAATATAAAAGACCATATGGCAAGAAGCTTAAACTATCAAGGCATGGTTTTTCAACAAGAGCTCACTGCTAGATACTTGAATTTAGTAACACTAGATTGATTTCAAAACATTAGGCATCTGGTTGGAAGAAAAATATGTTACCTTTTGTGTACCTTTTCAACTTACTCTGACTTGGTTCTGCTACTCAGACAACTGATATTGTGTTCTAAAGGTTACCCTAAGCCCATGTCAAGCTATACTGACAGTGGTATCATTATTAGATAAAACAAATATGTAATGGTATGGATTAGTAGTATTATCCTTATTGGTGCCACATTTTTTTAACGGCACTTCTACATTAGCAACCACTTTTTTGCTTCAATATCCATGCAATCAAAATGCAATATGATATCAGAAGTTTTGATGAAGAAGGCTGAATATGGCTTTCTTCCTCACAATGAACATTATACTTTTGCTGCCTTCATGATATTTCAAATTGTTTTTCTTTTACATTCTATTACAATTAAAAAACAAAATGATTTCTATGGTGCTATTTTATACTTGTTCTACATAATAAACAAATATTGTGATTCAACATAACTTTGTCTGCATAATGGTTATGTTCATTTCTGTCAACTCTGCCCCACAGTGCGACAATTTTTTCACAAAACCATTTGTTGGTCTAAAATTTAATCTGGTTGAGCACTAAAAGTTGCACTAAGTATAGCTACACTTTTAGCTAAATTAAAGCTATCAGTGAAACCTTTGCTAATTTTTCTGTCACCATTTTGCACTTTTATGGTAGTTAGTTTGCCATTGCTCCGTTACACTTCAGGTACTACCCTGTTATTTATATATGTGTACATATTTATGTATTTTTCTGTTTCCTTCTGACCAACAAGATTTTGACTGCTTGTAAGAAATCTGTCCAATTTTTTTATCAAGTATTTGCATGTTTAAAAATTTAAATTATTTTGCCAAAGTTATGCTGTGCTGCTTCATGGTTAAGTAAATGTAATGCACTGCTCTGCATTATTATTTAAGACATTTAAAAGAGAATTGATAAAACTAAATTTAAGACAAGTTTGACTTAAAATATTTTTCTTGTTAAGGAGCAATACTATAATTTTTTAAAAGCGGACTTCTTCAAGAGCAGTAAAAAGGATTTGCTTACACTCCTTTTAAAGGGTTAAATAAGAACAATGTGGTAAATTTTACTGCATTTTTTCATCATATTCCAGCAATAAGTGACCATAAGATGTAATTGATTGTTTTTTACTGAAAAATTAGATATGACTACATAATATATTTTGTACATATTAAAGTGTTTTATTTTACTTCAAGATACTATAGTATGTACTTTGCACTGTATTTATAGACCAAGGTGCTGGGAATGCACATTATACGTAACTGCAATTGATATAATGTGATGTTTTAAAAAATATTGAAGTGCAGCAATAAAAAAAGTCATGATACATTCATGAAAAAAATAAGCTCAAATAGTGCAAGCATATTGCTGACAAATCAAAAGTTAGCTTATCAGTGTATGGCTTAAATAAATCTACAGAAACTCTTGCAAAGTCAAGTATTTTTATTTATATGTGTAGTAGTGCTATGAATTGATTTACTGCACCATATCTTCTATTCAAGTTCATGTGTTCAATTGACTATCTAGTATTTGTCTCAAGTAGTGTGGATTAAAAATTGTATATCTCGTACTGTGTTGACAAAATTTATTCTTGTCAACACATGAGCTACCCTAACCAACAAACTATTCTACATGTTTCTTTCTTTTGTTCCCGTTCCTCTCTATTTATCTGGAGTCACACATGCAATAAAATTAGTTGTGTTATTACAATTATTTTAAATATTTTTTTTCTTGATAGTAAAATCAAATAGATGTAATATTCAGGTACCTAAATCTTATTTTCAAGAACAAAAAGTTCAAATCAAGGCTAATTTTTTAAGACCAAAAGTATAATATTTGAATGTAAATTTGCTTTTATTCATGACTTCTCAAACCTGAAATATTAAAATCTGATAACTTGCATGCCAGCAATAGTGTTCAATAAAAATCAAATAAACCAACTCAAAAAATTAATTTTATAAATCAAAAAGTTATTTTTTTGTTGATTACCTCTGCTGAGTATAAATCTGATGTGCTAAATGTCATGTTAAATACTTTTACAACATTAAAAGTTACCTCCCAAATAATATGTAACTCAACAGAATATGTATCAGTAGATTTTGTTTGGATATTTATATGCAGGGAAAAGTGGGATTCAAGTATAGTGGTGTACGTATAATTTGTATAATACAGTTCTTGCTGCATATTTTTTTAAATCAAAATCTAGAATGCATTTATAAATTGTGCGTAATTACTTACCCATTTAAACTTATAGCAATGACACAGTTTTCAATTTTTTAACTTGCAATCTTAACTAAATGAAATATGAATATTCAGTTGTACAGTATATTTTTGTTTTTTGGTAAATCTTGAAGGAGAAACAAAAAGTTGCTAGCAATATTCCTGTGCAAAATCAACAAATTTTGTTAAAGACCATGCAACTATAATACTTGTCTGAATGCATTGCTAGAAAAAACATTGTACACGTAAAGCTTTTAGTCAATTTTGGTAGTTAGGAATAGATTTTTTGCAAATCTATCATTCTTCAATTTGTATTTTAGACTTCTCAAATATCTGACATGTAGACAATTTTTTTTCTCAAGACATGATTTACATTTGAATTTCACAAACAAAGACCAATTTTCCACAAACCAGATGCCAAGAAAACTTGTTCCTCTTTATCTCCTTAATTTGTTTCACTGAATATGTTCATAACATCTATTATACTACTTTAATACAACTACCCATATAGTTTGCATTTAAAATTGAAAATCTGACGATTTATATTTTTTTTGGTACAATTCTTATAAAATTATTGCCACAAAATAATTAGGCAGCACCCCAAATAATAAGTATAAAGTAAGGCAGTTTGTCCTCTGTAAGATATCTGAAGTCCAAGCGCTAGCTCTGGTGTTTGAGTTTTTCACTTCTCCATTTTGGTTCTGCTAGGAACTGCAATTTACTATTGAAATGAAAGAGGAAGGGTATATTAATATGATATAGTACTTATACCTTTGTTGAATGATGTAGCTAAATTAAGGGGGTAATGTCCGATGTACAGCAGAGGGCAGGCAAATAGCAAAGCAAAGATTTAATTAAATATACAAATTTTTATTAAACTTTGAAGAGTGAACAAAAACACAAGACTGAACAAATGAACATGTCCCTGCTATCTCCTGCAGTGTACCTTCCTCAAGTGCCCTTAAATCTGGCTCTCCGGTGAATTTTGTAGCATCTCGCTGAATCTTTTTATTTCATAAGTTGATGTAATAATATCCATAGGCAGATTTATGACTCTACAGAAATATTTGTAATCCTTGGAAACTATCTTCGGCAGAAATAAAGCGGAGTAATTGATAATAGAGCTGAGTCAAGTGGAAATATAGTCTTGGTGACGTTTCTACAATAATATCCAACCAGCTGCAATGGAGTTTGAAGAAGAACAGAAGATGGTAAAGAAGAGTTTTGAGAAAACATGATGAAAATAGGTTTAATCTTTCTTAGGTTGAACCGGCTACATGACTCTTCGGAAAATGATCGAAGAGATTTTGAATTAGCCATAGGAAAGATGACACGTGGTAAATTACGGTGTATAGCAAAGGAATCCGCAGAGGATTGTGACAAAGGTGTTGACATAAAGGGTTTGGTATTTAAGGTGCAATGTGGTAAAAGAGGCAAAAAGGTGAGAAAGAGTATAGGCGAAATGTAACTGAAAAATAAGCAAACATAGTTGAGCAGTTATGCCATGATGATTGAAAGTGATAGCAGGGCCAGCAATTATCCTGACAAGAAAAGGATACACTTTAGAAAATTCCTTAACAACCTCCAAAAAATTTCATAAATACTTAATAATTTCTTGAATGTATCAAAATGCCCATGGAAAATATTCTTTTTTTTAAACCCACTTTATCAATCACCTTTTATTACCCTTCCTTTGATAATTCGTTTCAAGGGAGATATCTACATGAAGGAAAATCTATAGAATTTGGTTTGAGCAAAATTGGATCTTCCACTACGTTCATGTAAGATCATAGATAAACGAATGATGCCCAGCTTTTACAGTTACAGAATTTACATCGATATCCACGATTTCAACATCCTCTGTGTCATGGTTACTGCCATAAGCATTGAATAGAGTAGAAATATCTCCGGCTACCTGTACAAGCAAAGTGAAATATTTATATTAGATATAAATGATAAAATCAACATTTATTTTCAAGAATAACTCTCTAACGTTTTTATATATCTGGATTAGCACTTTCATAAACTTTGTAAAATTAACTAATGTTTTTGTCAAACTCATTAAAAAGCTAAAAATGAATGTAATCCATGAAACTGTGGATAATCTCAAATTAAAAAAAACGATATACAAATTTTTCTTCTTGGCACATATTTATATTCATTAGTGAAAAACATACAGATATGAATTATTGATTAGCTAAGTATTACATTATACTTACTAAGTGGCCATGAAAATTTTATCGGTAATATATGTACAGAAAGAAAAACTTACGGGAAAATTAATTGTATTTCTATTTTGTTAGGAGGACAAGAAAATATTCTAAACAAGGAATTGCCCACATAATAATCTACTAATTGAAAATAGATCACTGTTTTCAGCAAAATCTAAACAAAAATTTATATTGTTTCACACTTTACATGAAATAATATGTAGTATTGGCAACTTAGGGGTAATACAGGGTACCCGAATGGGTTGGAATCGAGTAGCATTGATTGGCGATTGCTCGTCTGACCAATGCTAATATTATGATTTGTGCTTAAGCTCAATATAATGAAATAATAATGACATTCTTTAGTCCTTCTATTTCCACATTGAAAATATTGCCATGTAGGGCCAACACGTTTGTATATATATTATATAAAATAAGCATTTTTGTTGGAAGGAAATCTAAAGCCTAACTAAAATCTAATAAGTGCATTAAAAAAGTGTACCATGAAAGCATACTATGTGATACTTTCAAAAAGAATCATTATTGAAAGGTCCAAATAGCTGATTGCAAAAGAGCAATATTAACCCTTTCATTGGCAAGTTAGTTTCTTTTTTCCCTCAGGGTAGCATTGATGTGATCATTTTTTATGATAATAATTTGTTCATAAATAAAATTCAGGTAAAAGAGTAAATACATACCGAAGCAATGCTCATATGCAGGTTTGGATTCTCATAGTATACAGGCTGTTGAAACTCTGATAATGATTCATTTACTCTATCTGAAAGTGCCAGAATGAAATATACAATCAATTAACATAAGATACACAAAGTAAAGTCATTGCCACAATCATCTAATTTTCAAATTGTCATTGCGTAAAATCGATAAAAAATTCATTGAAATACTTAAAATCTGATTACATTGAAATATAGATTATAAAGAACTATTTGATTAAAAGTAGAAAAAGCTTGCTTACCTATAAGCGAATGGAGAGATTTCAAATTGCTCACTACTTTTAAACTGCAAAAATATAAATAAATACGCAATGAATGATTTCAAACAAACGCATTCATCATATACCATAGCACTGATACATAAAACTCGCAATAATTTTCCAAGTGTACACTAATGAATGTACAATGAAGAAACTCCCGATTTTAGTGTTTTTCACTTTACATAGCTTGACGGCGGAACATTGTTTTGTGAGTAGGCAAGGTCTTAACAGAATTTTTTCATTAAGAATAGTTTATATTCAACCACTAACAGAACAATAGAAATTGACTGCTGCACAAGGAGGCTTGAAGAACTCAATTAAAAATATTGAAAATCAAGATGTTGATGAAGTGATGAATAAGAATTTATTATCCACTATAAACCCCTAGCAAACATGAAAGCATGATATTTAGTATATATGCTGAACCAGTAGAGCAGTAGCGGAAGTTTACAATAATAATTTGATATAAACTATAGAAAAATTTGATGAATAAAAAATGCTATTAATATCGCAAATATATTGGAGCTTTACCCTTATATAAAAAATAAAGTACGAATGATAATAAAAAATAGAAAAATATTAGTAAACAGATAAATTCGCATCGATGTGTTCTAATTCAAACTGATACGTACCATAAGAAAGAGCGAGTTTTATCGTCGTTTACCAATATATCATAAGTTCTTGCAATTTCACAGCGAAATTTAAATATTCCTGCAAGGTTGTTTCGAATTCGATCAGAAAAAGGCTCCACTTGATGAGTTCTCAAGAAAAACGGACGGCTCAGACTTAAATGATAGCCTTCATTTGCCGTTAATCTATCTACGTGCAAAATTTAAAAAAAACTTCAAATTTTGCAAGTTTTACTTACATATAGTCTAATTTAGGGAGTGTAAGCATTCTGATTTTAAAAATTGAATTTATTACATGAGATTATTCATAAATTTAAAGTTCAAAAGACCTATAGTATTGGTTTGAGTATTTTTTAATTCTACACACTGAAATGCATTAAATACAACTTGAGCTAAATCTTCTTTGCATAGTGACAAAATTTAAATTTGGTTAAAAAATTTTTACCGGAAAATAAACGTAATAACACAATAGAGTACATTCAAGAAATTTCAATTTCTTGATATTAAAGAGTTTATAGATATCTGCTATAGAAATACTGCATGAAATAAGAATGTAGTAAAAGAGGGGACTAAAAAATACATTCAACAAAAACAAAACCGATTATGTTTATATTACCTTTTGTTACTTGATTCGTGAAAGATTTTGAATCCAATTGAGTGCAAAAATCATCTATTGCCATATTAATTAGCTCCTTTAATTCATTGGTCTCCGGAACATAAATAAATACATGAGATGGCCAGCGTCCTCGTTCATGCGGTTTTGATCGTATAAACCTGCATTTTTCAGTATATTATCGTTTGTAATAAAAATTTATACAGAAATAGGCTATAAAATTAAAGCGAAAATAGATAGAAATATTGACAATAGATTTTTGATACAGTACACAGGACTAGTTTATTGGTAAATCCTGTGAAATGAAGCATTACTCATCAAACGAATCCCATCACAACATTTCTAATTGCTATATTAGCCGATCACAAATATTGTAACTGTACATATACAGTCACATTTGTAAAAAAAAATTTCGTGAAGCTGCACTGTAGAAAAAGAAATGAATGAGTAAAGTTTCAAAACTAACACAAAAAGCATATTTTTTATCAAATAAAGGCTAAAAAATTTCATGCACTGCTAAATAATGCTGAAAATTTGTTGTTAATCTCTTTTGGAAAAGGTTAAACAGAAATTATAGAAAAGTGTATCATAGCTGAAAAAATTTAATGAGCGCCTTTCTGTTCAGTGCTCTAAATTTGGACCTAGGAAAATTAATTCAATTGATAAAAATGTCATCAAACTGAACTAAACCACAAAGGTTGAAGATAAGGTATTGAGGTAGACTGGTGCAAAACACGACACATGAAAATTAAACGAACCGTTATGGCACTAAAAGCGTATGGAAAAAAACTGGCTTTAAGAAAAATATTCAAAATTCAATTAACAAAATATTTCTGTAAAGAAAAAAAGAAAGAATTGCAGAGTTTGATAAAGACTAGCATTATTGCGTGAATTGAATAGAAAGGCATTGGATTTCTAAACTATGTTTCAAAAAGAAAGAAATCACACTAGAATGTTAAAAAAATGAATTCATTGCCTAATTGATAAATCATACAATTGAAATGATGTGTACTCACCCGTTTGGATTTGGTCCAGTTAATTCATCAACCATTTTACTAACATTACTTGGATCATAGAGACTACTTTGATAGAGATTATGCACATCGTTTGGTAGCTCAAGCCTACCTTGATCATTTAATTCAGAGCTTTCAGAATCACTGCCATAGTCGGCAAGAAGATCCATATTTTTTCTGGCAATTTTTTCAGTATTGGTCACGATTCCTTCGAAGATCTGCAGCTAGTAGAGTAGACTCAGCGTCTCTGGGAGTGAACTTCAAATCGCGCTAATGATGTTCAACACTGATTTGCACAATAAGACTATAGAATAAGCATATTATTCGATGGAATAATTGTCGGGAATCTAAGTATTTGATACTCTACTGACTATATAATCTAATTGGCTTCTTCGTTGTCGAATCGTAGCTCACAAAATTTTGGCGAAGGTGACTAATTTGATTTTACTGGTGCGTCACTGCTGTTATATTTGTGTTTTTCTCAGGTTCAAAATTACGGTTTTCGTTCATGTAATAAAAGGATTTTCACTGTTAATTGCTTGCCGTTTTTCTCTGACTCAATCTTTCTCTCAAATGCTTTCGTAAAGTTTTCCGAATTTTACACGCTACAATCATTAAATTTCTATTGAAAAAAAAATTTACGATGCAATTAAACCATTGTATAATTTCAGAATTATGCAATCAATGTATCAAATTTTTTGTGTTTAATTCAAGTGATTTTAGGGTTTGATATAAATCTACTAATTTTTTTGCATACATATAGTCTTTTCATTATGGAGGATAGTGATGGATCGAAAAAGATCAGAAAGAGGGAAAAAATTTTCAGCATGTTTCACATGAACCATTCAAAGAATGATGCTGATGTCGTAGAAAAACGATCTCAGTCTGAAAAAATTACGGTGCAGGTGAGAATTAATTCATTTATATATGTAAATAAATCTTATTAATCAAGTGTCTAATTATCATTGGAATTTGACTTCTCTCAAATGAGAAGATATTTATAGATATTAAACCTCATTGTTTTAGGAATATATGCAAGCATTCTTATTGATGTAGTGAATGAAATTTACTTCCACGTATTGATATTGAAATTATAATTAAATATTTCATAAAAGTGCTGAAATTTAGATGAACTGAAAGTCTTCCTAATAAAATCATAATAAGGCAAGCTGAAATCCTTTTGACTCAAGTTGAACTCTTGAGATTTGTTATATAAGAATAATAAATATTAGTGTGATATTATTTCAGTGACTCCTAAACATTCCATGAAAAAAGTCAGCACACCTTCCGTTATCATAGATAGCCTGAAATTTTTTTTGCTGATTCATAACTTCAAAAAGCATATTTTATAAATTGAACAGATCTTGGTGAAAGTTAGATGATGAATATTGTTGTTGAATCATAAGCTCACCAAAAACCGTTTCAAAACATGTAATCAGGATCGGAACATTGGAATTGGTCGTGATGGTGCTGCTCCAGTTTTTGGCCAAACAAATCGTTCAATATCCTCTAGTTTTCTAAATTGGAAAAGTGAAAAAAACATTGGCATGAATGAAGCCAATAAGGTGGAAGAAGATGAAAGTGACGGCAATTCGTCAAAAAGCTCATTTGGGAGTTTTGAGGTAATTTCGTAAGTTAAACTTTAAATAATTTAACAGAAATCTGCTAGCTACAGCAAGCTTCAACATCAAAATGCCAATACTTCAGTTTTGCGTCATGATCACAAAAATCAATATTGTTGGATAATGCATTGACAGCTCTCTATATTTTGAAAAAAGGTCACACATTTTTCACAACTCTTAGTACTCTTTACTGATAACCAAATGCAAATACAAACATTATTTTCAAAATTGGGCCTTTTCAATTTTTTAATCTACCATTATTTTGAGCTATAATATTCGACTTTGCTATAAATAGATGTTGTTCAATTCAAATAGAAATCTTGCATTTGTACAATAATTTCTTACCAAAGTTCTGAAATAGATTTGGGTCAGTATGTAGCTATGAAGTGCCGATGGATTTTTGAAAAAAATCACTAAATCCGAATAGAATACTAATCTTTCAAGTTGATATATGTTGAAAATATATGGCATATTATTAAGAAATGCATGCACGGAAGCGAATAAAAAAATGAAGTGAAATTCAGTCGTGTTTAAAATACTATCAATATTATTTTGATTATATAATAAAGCACATGCAAAATTTTTTCGTCCGCACTCTTTTCTATAAAAATTAACTAAAATTTTTTCTGAATATCAACTTCTATTGTATATAGGCATACGAAAAGAAGCCTAAAAAGAAGAAGAAAAAGAAAGCTCAGGCTCAAATTGCTATTAAAGGCTTACAGGTAGAATCAAAATTGCATTAAGCTAATTCAAAAGTTGTACAGTCAAATTCAAATTATAGCAATATGTCTATATTGTCCTTTGAGTTCAGGCTAGATAGCCATGAAAAAATAATGCTCCTATATCAAATTTGATGTCAATGTGTTTGGTATTTGTAGCCAATCTTTCTCACAAATATATTTATGTTCGCATTCGACCAATTTGTATATTTTCTTCAATTAGTGTGCATTTATGTACGCAGATATATATGCACATATATATGCACTTTGATGTGAATGTATAGTATCAAAATTTTTCTCTACTTAAATAGTTATTCCCAATTATTTGGAATTTGAGTCATCTATTTCAATTTCAACACCAGCCTTTTGTACTGATGCATCTCTGTAAATTATTTGAGTAATTTTCAATATTACTTGTCCATCTTTGTTTGACTTTTATATAGCAAGAAAAGTTCTATATCTATTTTTATTATGCAGAACGGGAAAGAGTCATTACCTTATCTGAAAGAAAAAGGGTTCATTGTATACCTTGCAATCGATCGAGGTGACGATATATATGATGTAGCCATTGGTATGAATCCTCAGCTTAACAAGGAATTGGGTTCAGAAGAGGTAACAAAACATTTTGATGTCTCTTAACTTTAATCATTATTGCTTTATAGAAAGGAAAAGTATCGACACATGAGACAAAGATTGGGTTGACCATGAAAATTGACATCCACTCTTAATGTAGCGAGTCATCAAATTCAAATAGTTTATAGTATTAGCACACATTTCTGGCAGTTCGGCTTCTGCAGCTAATTATTCAATATATTCGTGATTTGCATATTAATCATAGATAGCGAATGCCCAACATTATTGAGTTTCAAAAATAATCTTTTATCATTTTTTCCATGCATGTGTTTGGATTTGCCGATGACAAGGTCTTTATTGATTATTTGAATGAATTTCTTGAAATCACTCCTTCAAAGCTAAAACTAAATGAATCAGATAAGGAATTATGTTTCAGTTGAGCTGTACAATGTACCTGAACTGTTTAACTTTTTCATATTGAATGAACTGGTTGATTTCTCTTCAAACGTTTTCTTTCTACATAGTACTTTTGTGGTGTAGCATATGTTAAAAATCATCCCGCTCCACTTTGTAAGAGTCTTAAATGATGCCTAGGAAGTAATGTCAAGAAATTGTTTATAAAACTTCAATCTTTTATGGAAGCATTAATTCGAGCATTGCCAGAATTGGCGGCTGGCCAGTGTACACATAAAGTGTGAAAAATATTTTAATGAATTTACTTTTTTAACTGCTGACCCATACCGCTGGTAAGGGTTACAAAGAAACAATGGAATCATTTTGATTACATTATCGCAATTGAAACCTAGTGAAATTGAAATTTTGTTCAAGTTAGTGATGAATCCTGATCGCAGAGTAAGATTCAACCGTTTCCAATGCCTTCCCCATTACAATCCATGAGAATCAGCTACCAAAACTTGAGTCAATACTTTTCATTTAAAACAGATTAATTGATCGAAATTGAATAATGCTACAGTCATAAACGAGTAAGAATCCTCTGTATACAAACTTTCAGTTCAATAGAGGACTTATTCGAGACCGATGAACAGATGATACACCAGTGTACCATCAATGCCTTCATATATAAGTAATTATTTTTGCAATTTTTTCAAACAGAGATCGCCAGAATGGTTGGGAAAGAGAAGAATCAGCTTAAGAGTTTTAGTATCGGCTTTGGAAATGATCAAAATGCTGCCGAATCTTACTTATGAAGATTGTTTTCTTCTGCATAATCCGGTACATTTTTTCCTAATTTTATACTGAGTATGATATATTTTAGTTTGGCAAAGTAATTCATTTCATGATCCTATTTTTATTTTATTGATAAAAGTCGACATATTTATACATCTTAATTGTTCTAGAATAGCATTATTTTACATTTTTTTCTGGTTTGCCATTTAAAAGCATGAAGTGTGTGCATTATCTTCTTGTAATTTTTATTGTTATACGTTTTTAGAAATAATATTTGGAAATTATTTTTTAGGTGGCTTTGAAATATATCAAAAAGCACCATTCGCCTGATGATATTGCTGAATATTTTGGTTCAGGTAACACATCATGTATTATTCACTTTGTAGTGTTCTTAACATTACAAATAATCTAAATTTCAATATTCTTCATACAATATATTGTAAGATTAAAATTTGCATGTAACAGATCTGTCAGAACTGCCGAATTAACTCGATTTACTCGAAATTCTGATACCAAACTTGGCACTCTATGACTTTTTCCTTTTGTGCAAATATCCTTTAGAGAATTTGCTACATTTTATGTTAGGTGAGAATTATTTTTTATGCAATTTTTACATAAATTTCGTAAAACAAGAGTCAATGAATGCTATGAACTCTTACATCATCATTAATGAGTGACATTCACTTAAAATATCTATGAAGATGTGCTCGAACTGCAATTATACTAAACCAAATATTTATTTTATAACAAGTTTAATTCAATGACTAAATCATTCATTATTAACTTCTTTATCGATTGACACAAGTGCATTTATTATATAAAACTGCTAATTCACCAATCAAATGAATAAGAATTGTTTCAGTTTTTTTCACATTGGATAAAATATTACAATTAGCTTTTATGTTCTTGCATAAATATTTTCAAAGTATCTTTTCCTTTAAGGTAACTGAAGTAAGCATTACATTAGGGGGGGTGGTAATTTAGGCAGCATATGATATACATATATATATATATATTATTTTCTTCTCTCATGCATGTATTGTATCATTAATATTTTTCAAATTCATCTCGATCGGTATTTAACGAGAAAATGCAGAAGCAATCTTTATCCGAATTTAATATGTATGGAAAGTTATACTGTCTTTTCGAAAAAATTCTATATAAACTTTTAAAATTCAACCTTTTCATCGCAAAATTTTGTGTTTATAAATTGGTCTAAATTTTATATATATGTTCTTTCATTATTCCATTCAATATGTAAAGACTTTTCCTTCTTTTATCATCTTATGGGTGATTCTATTATGTTGAACCTTGTAATTTCCCTACTAGAAATGTATGGAGGATTTATATCTTTTCGCGCATATTTTGTATTTTATTCATATAGGAATCGGAATGTACTTCTGTTTTTTGAAATTTTATACTGATGCCCTACTCGTTGTTGCTATTAGTGGAGTTATACTGCTTTTAAGTCAAATGTTTTATGGGCACGATTCCTGTTTGGGACCTTTATTTTGTATCGGGTGAGAATTTTTTTTCATATGCATATACATAATATATATCTTCTACCAAAACATATAAACATATATGTGCACATGCAGTTTTTAAGGGTTGCAACTGAAAAGAGGATTTATTTATTTTATTCTTTTGCTTAGAGTGGCTTTGTGGTCTACTCTGTTTCTTGAACTATGGAAGCGGCGAAGTTCTGAAACTGCCTATAGGTGGGGAGTGCATGGAGCAGAAAATGAACAAGAAGTGCAGGTAACTTTTCACTTTCATATGGAGAAATCACAGTTATGGAGATTTTGGAACATTAACCACGTAATATTTAAAAGCACTTCAACTTGAGGCTCGATATAAAATCATTTCTTATTGGTTTATAGTATGCGAACTAGATTCTAGACTGTCCAGCTTTAGATAAAATTATATGCCGCATAATTTCAAAAAATTTTGAACTGCTTAGAGAATCATTGCAGAGTGTATTTGAAACATGAATATCAAAAATAAATTTCAAATCTAATGAAAAATAACTCCTATTCTCTTTATGAAGGCCTTATAAAACTTCAACGTTTTACCAGTATCCCTGCTCAAGTAATTTCCAATTTAAAAAATCTTACATGTACATGTATTTATAGTTTTTTAAACTGATTAGGCCTTAGCAAGTCATAAAGAAGCTGCACAAAGTGTGCCTATACAAAAGTACTTGGTTACAGTGCCGATCATTATGATTGCTATCGGGTTCTGCATCAATGTCATGTTATCCTGTGTTCACCTTAGCCAAAGATTAGGCGAAAGGTAAGAATATTGTAAATCCATTTAATTCAATGGTTCTTTTCTGATTATTTTCTGTTAAATCGGTTTAGTTCGATTTGGTACTTTTCTCCTGGCCTCATGGGTAGTTTGGTGCCTAGCTACATTTGAGATGAAACAGCAGAGAAAGAAGAAAAAATAGAAAGATTGGCATCAAAGATTAAAGTGCAGTTATGCTGCAACTTGAGCAGTATTTTAGAAATATGTTCTGTAACTGTAAATTTATGCTATCTTATATACTGGACTGTGTACTATATTAGTCTGCTTCAGTATTGATGTGTAGTAAAGCTAGGCAATTTTTTAAAACATTGAAAAAATTTTTTAGTTTGTATAAAAACGAATACTACAAAAATCAGTTATTGAAATCTTACTTTTTTGTTCACCACAAAATCAATGGCAAAGAATGTCCAAATTTTAAATGGCCTTAATACAAAAATTTATGTTTCCCCGAGTATTATGCCATGGTATTGTAATAGGAAGATTTTGGTTGCGCATGATATTATATTGAAGTATTTTTCATCAGTGATCTAATTCATTTATGTAAGACCTTTGTGTTATGCTTGGATTGGTGCTGAATTTGAATTACCTCAAAAAAGCCATTTTTGTGTGGAAAATATCATATTTAAAGCAATGTTGGTATATTTGGAGGACGAGTAGAAAAGTTGGTGATTTATAGGAATTTTTCTAGTGTAATATTAATTACCTTATGATTGTGAATAAGCAGCAATGAAATAATACAAGATTTAATACATCATATTTAGGTACTTTTACAGAAACAAATTGATTGAATATTAATTTCGGTTATTTTTGCTTCAATTATTTACAGTAAAAATATATATGCTGGATATATTTTTTTCAGATTTGGAGAAAGCAGTATACTTCGTTTTTTCCCTATGTTAGCCTATTCTGTTGTGCCGATTATCTGTTCAACTGCCTATTTAGAATTGGCATCTAAGCTTAATGATTTTGAAGGGCATAAAACGGAGAAGCAACGTGTAAATGCCCTTACATTTAAAGTAAGACATATGTATTTACGCTTTTAGAAAAAGATTCTTTACGCTGTACATTGAATTTTCAGCTGATAAGAAAGAACCATTTGTGTTTTGAATTTATTGCTATGCCACTATAAATTTTTGTTGTTAATCAAATTTTCTTCTCTCGTGTATTAGCTTTTTATGATGTTATTTTTTTGCAGCTTTTTGCATTCCAGTTTGTAAACTTCTTTTCAGCCCTTTTTTACATTGGATTCTACCTTATGGACATGCAGAGATTGTCGGGAATGCTGATTTCTCTTTCATTTGCCCGCCAGGTAAGTTATCAGTAATGATGATTTTAATCAGTAGAATCAGTTAAAGCTCAGTTTTTTCGATTTGTAACCTTATTTGGGTGGTTAGTCAATTACGACGAAAAAGAAAATCGAATGTAATGCAAAATATAAAAAAAACTTGTTAACTTTCATTTTCCAATACGTTCAGATTACTGGAAATTCCATGGAAGCTGGATATCCTATTTTAAAAGATTGGCTGAAAAGTTATTTGGAAAAACGACCAGGTGAATACTTAATAAGCTCTCTAACTGCCCATACAAATACTATGATTTTTTATTGAAGGGCTAGCACTACCCCATATAATGGGTAGTTAATATCGTTATATTTTATATAACCCATTTTTAACATTGCTATATTTTTTAAATAAACTTTTTACATAGTAGGAATGCATCAGAGACTTACAATAAACCCAGATGGAAAGACCAAAATGTGATATTTTCAAAGAAAATCTGATGTTCTACTTCAAAGTTGATATTATAATTCTAGAACAATTCTACATCGCTCTTTATTCTATCTTGTAGATAAAAAATTGCTAATATAAATGTAGTATGTAGATATATCAGTTTGATATTTTTCAAATACAACAGTAACTACAGTAAACTTTAAATGTAACTGAGTTTATTTTATTGAATTGTCACTTACAACGATTGAATGAAAAAGCTGTATTGTGCCATATTCAGCTTTAGACTTTCGAATAGAACGAATAAATTTGGTGATCCTGGCAGTTTTCTATAAGCAAAGTTTACTGTTGATAATTCAATTTATTGTTTTGAATTTACCAGAGTTGAGCTCGTTGCCTGAAAAAGTACCACTTCTTAGCACCATCCATTTATTTACTTCGAATGCAAAAATCGAAAAGCCAGAAAGGGAAGAAGTCATTCCTTTTATAATGGACCAAAAGGCAATAAAATTAGAAGAGTTTTTAACTCAGCTCGAAGCGCCTACATTTAAGGCCGCAGATGAATATCTTGAAATGGTTATCCAGGTATTCCAATTTTATTTTTGTTATTGTGAAGTCTGTATCTATATGTACATAAATTACACGATTTTTTTGTGGTATTTTGAAAAGAATTACAATATATAGACGAGAATGAACAATAACATACAATAATTGCTAGTATACTGAATTGCATACTATGCTAGTCAGTTTCAATATTATCAATTATATATTAGACATGAATAAGGAGGCATTGAACAAGAATTATTTCAAATTCTTTTTGTTTCTTCGGCTTTTTTTCGCTTTCGGTGTTAGATATCGTGCTTTTCAACTATCAGTTTCAATATGCTGCATTGTCTTATAGTGAGGCAAAGTGCAATACATAAATTTCTGTTGGATATTCAAAAACTTTTAGATATGAATATCCTGAGCTGGTAAGGTAGAATCTCTGTTTGATTTGATTTGTTCTGCTCACCAAGCTGAATGTGAATTCCTCTATTATTTGCCTACATAACTCTGTTTTCAGTCATTTACTCGGCCGTGGATAATTTAGTACTATCTAGATCATATTCGGCTATATCTATTTGTATTTTTCAGCCGATCATAACTGTCATGGTGAAATACATTCGAAGCTATCCATTTCATTTCAAGTGACTGATGCCAATTTAAATCAATTTTGTATTTTTTGTATATCATTTAGAGTTTTTTCCTGTAATCCTATAAATGCTACAAAATGCCCTATTTCGTTTTTTAATATCTTTTTTAGTTTGGATTCTGTACCTTATTTGCTGTAGCTTTTCCGCTTGCACCTTTATTTGCATACCTCAACAATCTAGTGGAATACCAAATCGATCTCAGGAGTCTATTGCGGGTATGTCTACTGGAAGTTTTCTATATAAGCAAATAACTTAAATTTAATAATCTTTGTCAAACTGATAATAAATAGGTATAGAATACTAAAAACATGAATTAAGTCTCTTCATAATAGAATTAAAAGTGATTTGCCGTGTTATAAATGTATTTCAAAAGTTTCAACTAAATTCTATTTATTTATAAGTCATTTTTTAGTTTTTTTTACTTTTGATTTCTTTCACCATGATGCATTTTTCTGGTAGGCACGAAGACCAAAGCCTATTGTTGCTAGTTCTATTGGAAGCTGGCTTACATGTTTGGAGGCAGTTGGATATGTGGCAACCCTAACAAACTGGTTAGTTTGAGCAGATGTATGAATATACAGTAAACTCCGAGTATAATGAATCTGTAGGGGCCACCAAATTCATGTGCAATATCCGATATTCGGTCTACAGAAAAAACTGATACTGAACTTGGCGTGATAAGACTTAATTGTTTATTCATTAAAAGTGAAAATTTGTCCAAAAGGCATTTGTTATATGCGAAGTTTAAAGTAGAATTAAAATAACTTGTGTTGAATAAATAATATGCACTGTTAAGTTTTTAGATTGACATTTAGCAGCTGCTCTTGTGTTTCAATATGTTACGTCGCATTTCAGAATCATTAGATTTTTAATCATTTTTAACTTTATGTGCCGTTCGGATTTATCTTGAGCCATATTAAATATCCATCAGAAGAAACTTGAAGAAATGTTACTACAATAGAAATTTTGTATACCTTTGTAGGCAGATCGTCTCAATTGATTTCATTGATTTTTGTACCTAAAAAGCTTTGTAGCTTATATCGTAAGATATAGTAACTTGCTACTTGATTCTTTTCACTGCTTTATTTAACATTAACGATAAATAGCGTAATATGTTACTTTCACTGGATTGAATTACCTAGTATGAAAAATGTTAGCAGTAATTCAATATTTAATGAATTATTTTACTTATGTGCTGAGTTCATAAAATTGTATATTGCTTTTTCAACTTTCATTAACCATAACGTTATTGTTATTTCCTCGTTTTTTTATCAAACTTTGGAACCTACACAAATATTATATTTATCGATAAAATACCCTGTTTCATATGGTTCAAAAATATACATATTAATGTTTCTTTTATCTTTTGAAGTTGCTTGCTGGTGTATCTGGGAAATGCATTAAATGCTTATATTCCAGATTCTGTTCAGCCATTCATGAATAGGTATGTTTATTGTATACATATATATATATATATATGCATGTATGTATGCAATGTAGAGTTATGTGTTCGATAAATTTTTGGATTTATTTCCAGTTTAATTGAAAATATTTTATTCCATTATACTATTGACAAGCTTCGAAAGCTTACTTCAAATTCATATGTTCTGTTGTTAAAACATAATTGAAAAAATGATTCAGCTATAAATTATTCTCTACTTATGAATCAAAGTCTGGTGAGTACTGCATTCTCTTCTGCTGCATGTACGTTTTTTATTTTTAATAAAAAAATGATTTTTTTCAGGTTTAGACCTTGTGTGCTTACAAACTTGTATGTTGTGTACAATATTTCAAGATAATGATAAAAATCATTAAGTATATAGAAATATATTTAAATATAGTTTTATTTTTTACTAATAGTTTCTGTCGTATTGTAAGAGATGGAGAATCAGTAGAGAGAAAATAGAAGGCTTACAGAATAATGTTAAAAGTTCAAGTTATTATTTGAAGATAGTATAGTGTTACTGAAAATTAAAAAAATAGCGAATACAATAAATTTTGTACTATACTAGACTGGGTCAAAATGTAAGCATATGTATTGTTACCTAGTTGTGTGTGAATCAATTTCTGCAGGACAGAAATAAGAATTTTGTTGGCACTCGGACTTGAACACTTACTTTTAGCAGTAAAATTTGTTGTATCTGAAATTGTGGATGACGAGCCTCTCTGGGTGATTGAAGCTGTAGCACAAAACCAGGTAAATAATTTTCCCCAAAACGGGACAATTCGATACGTTCACATTCTTTATTATATAAAGTATCATAGTATTGGATAATAGGAGAATATAGCTCAAACATAAGTGGAAGGCTAGGTTGACCATGAAGAGTAATATTACCTATTAAAAGGTAGTTTTATCAAGTTTAAATCTAAATGTGCAGCATGTATGAGTTATGAATACATTGAATACTGAACTTCTGAAACTGATCTGTATATAGAACTATGAACTGATGAGAAAGAGTCTGCTTTATACAGAATCAATGTTATTGTCACTTTCGGCAGATATACCACTTCATGTTGCACATGCAGACTATTGAGTTCAATTTAGCGCTATAATAGAAATTAAAAATCTATGCTTTCAAAATAGAAATTTTTTCAGCTGCTTACAAAAGTATATCGTAATATAATGCATTACGATCAATGGGACATTTTTTCTCTTTTTCATCCTTTTTGGTTTAAAGTATGTTTCGTAATGCAGCAAACTGGGTAATTTAATATTTCTTCCTCTCAAGATTACCAGTGTTGCACTAACTTTATGAAATGTACAAATAATTAACTTCAGTGTATTATTTATATTTCTTGAATATTAGATTCGCACAAGAAATGCCATGAAGCGACTTCGTTTGATGGTTCACGGTCTGTCAAAGCTGTCGCATTCAATTGATGATCCTCGAGAAGTACAGAAAAATTACGCAATAGTGAATCTCAAGAACATCTATCAGAACTGGCAAGTGTTTGTAAATTTTATACGATCTAAATCTATAAGAGAATGTGTGCACATATACTTATCAAATTAACAGAATACAATAACAAATATTAAAAGTTTAAAGTTATATAGCTAGGATATAAATAAGTACCTCTTTTAGTCGCGCACTTGAAGTTTTATATTACATTTCTCTTGCTGCATATGCCTGCATGTACCTAGTATTTTTGTGTTGAAATATATAGCTGGTATGTAAACATAAATGTTGCTTGCACTTTTCATTAAATTTTCGTCCAAATGAATTGTTTACACAGGATATATATATATATATTTCTTTTGAAAAATGTATTTCATAGAACTGTGCCATTGAATATCTCTATAAGAATCTAACTCACTTATAATGATTTATATAGAATAAATGTTGGAGGTAGTAAATTTGCATTCATGAATTTTCACTTATTACAAATAAAAAAATTCATGTTATGCCAAGCTTGCCTTCAAATTTTCGTACATAGCGAATGAATTTGGAAGTCTAGACAGACTTTTTATATCTGCAGTTAATTTATATATGTGTCAATATGTTATGCAGTGGTGCTTGGAGTTTTAACCCCTTGTTGTACGCTCCTTTGGTGGTTTTGCCGTACTTGACTGGATTTTACGGCCTTAGCAGTTCATGGATCGGCCCTATTGCTGCTATGTTGGTCGGATATATGCAACACAAGAAAGATGATTCAGATGAAGGATTAGCTACTGGCGAAGTCAAAGATGCTAATGTAAGAAATTGTATACCAGTTATTCGACCAGCCATCATGCATACTGAGATCCAGACACTTCGAGGAATGTCATTAATTAAATTTGTAACTGTGCAAGTGATGGAGCTATGGTACTGATGATAAAGAAGAGTAACAGCAACAAAAGAAATGGCTCAATATAGAAGCAAAACCAGTTTTATATTTCAACATAAATATAATTCTAGAATAATTATAGAGCATTATAAAATCTGTGATACTATCTAATACATAAAGCAGTTGCCAATATAATATGTAGTCTACTAGGTGTTATCATAGTATTATCCTACAAAATTACTGTACATTATATGCGATCTACCTACACTTCAATCTTCTTTACTGTATTTCCATTGCTGTTGCAGTCAATTTTCTACTCTCCCAAATTGAGGATACCTGCTTTTATAAATGTCTCAATAATGTGTGGGTTAAAATGAATATTCGAAGAAATCAGCCCATTAAACGTAAAGTTTTACATCCACCTATACAAAAGTATAATAGATAGAAATAAGTTTTTTCAGTTGAGCTAGGGTAAAGTTGTGATTTTGGAGGGCTTTACACAACAGAGATATTTAGCGAAATGCTTGTACTGCTACTCTTTATATGATAATATTGAAGACAAAAGTAATATATATATATATTTTTTCTTGACAGTACAGTCTAACCTGTCACGATGCATATCTTGGCTCCAGTATTTATCTTGTACACTATTTATTTTACAGCACAACCAGTGATGATTAAAAACGAATCGCAATTCCAAAGGTGTGCACTATCATCAAATGCATATGGAAAATTTAGACTACACTTTTATTTACATATATTTATATCTATATATATTGTAGATTTCATAATTATTTTTTCGTCTAATTTTTCTGTTGATTCAGATTTTACGATTGATTCATAATGAAGTTCCATCATGGTTTCAAGATAGTGATATTGAACGTGCTGATTGGATGAGTAAGTTGATGCAACATATCTGGGCGTACGTTCGAGTAGCTGCTGAGGTTCTCAAATTTTTATCTTACATGCAGTAATAAAGCTAGTAAAAATTCGATTGGATTCAAAGTTCAAAACAACTTAAGCATTTCTGTTTTTCTCGATATTTGAATCGATTTTCAAATATTGAGTAATATTTTCCTAATTTTGAATTTTTACTAAAATAGAAGCTACAAATATATAATTATTATTAAACTTTGAACCCAAATAAATGTTTGTATACATATAATTTTTCCTAAACATAGATTTAAATATATATGTATTTATGTGCCCAATAGATATTTATATGTATCTGTGCAGGGTATAATTAAGTCTTCGGTTGATCCATTGTTGGAATTCTACAAACCTTCGGTGAGCTTAATAGTATGCATAATGCACTCGTATTGTTTAATATGAATTTTTGTGCGGTATTAATAGCTATGCATATATTCAGGGGATTGAAATTTTACGTTTCAAGAAAATTGACCTTGGGACTGTTGCCCCGAAAGTAGTGGGTATTAAAATGCTAGACACAAATGAAACTGCAGCTATTCTCGATCTTGAGGTACGTAAATACTATGCTGCGAGAGTTTTTTCTTACTAGTCGTAGTTGTTAGTGTTCCGATATGCATATGTTTATATCATAGAATCTACATAAATTTTATATAAACGTTAAAAAGAATACAATTTTCATAGCTAATTTAGGTTTCATACTTGTTACTGACAATATGTTCATTTTCGATCGATACTATTCATAAAAATCATGATGGTTTACATATTATTGTATTAGAACAAATGGTGACATTATCTATCATAATCTTTCTACCTACTTCAATAGGAATGTTATTCTATAATTTTTATGGAGTTATTCCACTTTCTCATAAAGTTTTTTATAGCCATCAGACTTTTTCCATATATATATATATGTTAATTTGTGATGGGCCTAAATAATGCATGAACTTTTTAGCATTGAAATAGCTAATATGTGGTAAGTATTAGGTACCCACATCGGGACCCGAGTAGGTGAATTAGTCTATATTATCGAAGGATGTTGCTATATGCATTTCATGATTTGGTCCAGCTAGCTAAAGAATGGTAATCATCCTATGGACTTTAAATCAACAGTATTTTCCAATCCTAAATTATGTGCGCGTATCTCTGTTCAGACATGTTTAGTTATATATTAGCTTTTTGATGCAAAATCGTGTAGTATACTATCCAGTATACTAGCCTTTTTTCCAACAAGAAGTTACAGAACAGTTTCCTACAATAATTCTATATTGAGTATAATTATGTAGTTGTGTCTATGATATCACTCTGTCTTTCCAATATTTTCTTTGTACTGTCTCTCTGCCTCTGTGACTTGTTCAACACTTATCTTCACAATCTGTACATAAATATATTCTGTACTTTTTTCTATCGCTTCGATATCTCGCTAAAATTATATATCTATAATGCTAAAAGAAATTTTTATTCATTATTAACACTTTTTCTTCATATTACTTTTTAGTCTGTTTGGGCAGGAAATCCCAATATTGTGGTGGAAGTGGGTTTTCCATCGTTTACGATTGATTTGACTTTGAGCACCATAAGGTTCAGTGGAAAGATCAGAGCCGAACTTTCGCCACTTGTTCCTATGGTAATTACGCAATTTTTTATTGTTTTTTGTAGTATTTATGCATGATTTTACTATGTTTACATCTTGGTAATTATTTTTATCATTATCTAATCAATACGTTGAACCGCTTTATGGGTAAGAATTGCTATTTGAGTTCATTTAGTCTTTTTATTGGTGAATTGTTTTTCGTTAGGTGCCGTGCTTTGGATCGCTATCTATATCATTAATGGAAATGCCAAATTTGGATTACTCCTTCAAGGTCATATTATATTACTAATTTTTTTTCCTTTTAATTTGAATTTATGATGTGTGCACACATCCATACTGATACATACATATGCATTGATACTTGTAAATCTTATAGATGCATATGTACATATTGATAATGTGCACTATATTTATATTTACATGATCATTCCTAAAGGTTATGCAGCAAATGCGATTCTATGCAAGTTTGTTTATTGTTTAGATGCATCTTAGTTGTATATTTTTCTACTTTCGTACATGCACGTATCTATGCACATATATTCTGATATGAGCTTACATATATGTATTGATGTATGGAGGCATATTTATGAATTGATTGATCGATAGATTCATTAGCATGTAGAAAAATTAATTTTTTAGTATTGCTCACTGAATGGATGAACAATTACTATTTTTAACCAATAAGGTGGGTCCTCTTGATGTAATGGCACTCGGAGCAGAAAATGCTGGTGTAGCAATGATAGTATCAAACATCACCAAAATGATTTTAGAAGGATTAATGCTGTATCCAAACAAGCTTGAAATTCCGATCATGTACGATTCAGATGTAAAAGGATTCGAAACTCCAGCACCCAAAGGAATTCTGCAGATTGAAATGGTAGGATATTTTTGAGAAAAAATAAACAGTTTTAAATTATATTTCATATATTTCGCTAGTCGCTTCTGGTTTTGCTGTATACTAGTTATATAAAAGTAATTTAGTATAGTTTACAATCCAGTATAATGGATGTGCAGTGGCAGCATATTTTTCTATAACATTTCTGACCATCTATAGCTAACTATATCTGCTTAATCTGGAAAGGTTGGCTATGGCTATATACAAATAGTATTCACTAATTATAGGAGCTTAATACTGTGTAAAATATATTTATTGTTTAATTACATTTTTTTGATATGTCTAGTTACTATGTGCAGTATGCCGTATTACATACATGAAGGATTATGTAAAATGCATTGGTTAAAAGTTATATATTTTTTTAAATTCCATATCAAAATGCACTGTCTAGATTGGGGCTGATAACCTGAGAAAGGCGGATGTTATGGGGAAGAGCGATCCTTACACAATTATTACACTAGGAGCTGATGTTGAAAAGGTTTTTTCTAAACATTATTTACTCATTATATATATATTGGCCTAGGAACCCGGAATATTAAGAAATTTATCATCTCGATTTTATATAGAAACCATGATGTTTTTGAATATCATCATTTCATATAAATATGCAGCATGTAAAAAGTAGGTCTTATTGATTTTCAGAGGAATTTTCATCATCCTACATATGATTGTGATCTATTGTTGTGGAAAATGCCTAAATAAATATATATTTTTTTTCTATTTTCGCTGTAGACAAAGATTATCAAGAGTGATTTGAATCCTCGCTGGCATGAAATGTTTGATATGATAGTCTATAATAAGATGACTCAGGTACAATATATATAAATATAAATTATTCAGTTGCAATCATTTGCATATGTATATATATATATATATATAAATATGTATTCTAATTGTTGCATTGTCAATATTTCTTTATATATAGCTATAATTAATTCATACATGTATAATTTTTATTCAGTAATCTTATTTGTTTTATGAAAAAAAGTTCTCAGTCATTGCTATTAGCGAATGATGCGTTTTGGTTCAACTAATCGTTGCATTTTCTTAATATCGTGCACTTTTTTCAGAATGTCAAATTTTCAGTTTTCGATGATGATATTGACGAGGATGACTTCTTGGGGGAGTGCGAACTGAGTATCTCTAATCTTGTGGATCACAAACCTGTAACATTGAGTCTACCTCTCCTAAAAACAACATCTGGACATTTATTGGTCAAATTACTATTCATTCCACTTGAGGTAACTTAATAAAGGCATATGTATACAAATATATTACTTTAAAAATAAGAAAAAGACTCATATATTTACCATACATATAAATATTCAATTAACTATATCAAAAATGCATATAAACGCAAATTTTCTTAGTGAATTGCTTTTGTTGCTCATATATCAATAATTAACATTTTTGATGGAAAATATTTATCTGTCACAATTTCTTAAGGACAGCTTGTTTCAATATATGGTCATGTTCTCGTTTTTAAAAATACTAAATGCTCTTATTTATTGCTCTTCATAGATTTCTAAATATACTAAGGAAGGCTATCTGTGAATTTGTATTTTACCATTTCTTTTTTTTGCGCTTCAGCGAAAAGAGAATAAAGAGGAAGAAACTATACCAGATATTATTTTTGATATCCCGGCAACCGAACTAACTGATAATTTTGTGAACGCTGAACAAGAAATTGATCTATCCGATATTGGCCAACAAAACGTTTTCGAGCAAGACACTATACTCCGCCAACAAGAGTAAGTTTCTTTTAAAATATTGAGCAATATTTGAAGACATTTTTAAATTTTTTAAAACTGAGTTTTACGTATTATTTTATTCCTGGTCTGACCATTTGGGAGGATTCATTAAATAATAGCAATTATTTTTGCAAAGACTTTAGAAGCTAGCAGTATTGCCTTAAAATAATTCATAAGGGGGCAATTTAGAATGGCTATGGATTTATATATGTATGCTTTATTTGCATGTGGATAATACTAAAATGCATACAAAATCTAAATTTTATTGTATACATAGATTGGCCAAGAAATCAGGTAACTTCAGAGCCCCTGTTCAAAAACTTAAAGGAGCAATCAAGGTGTGAAATATACATCAATATTTGTTTACTAATCAATAGGACAAGATTTATTTTGTGTTTAGACTCAAATTTTTTACTAGGAAACAAATAATTTCGATATACAAGTATTCGTATATATATTTATATTTTACAGCTACATATGTTAGTCGGTAGGTAATTATTAAAAGTTTATTTTTTGCTACTTTTTTGGTACAGGCCGTGGCAACCGTCGTTACTTTGGGATCTCATGCAGTCCCTGCTGAACCTCATGGTTTAATAGATAACACTGACCAAAGTATGGGAATTTTTCGTATTGCAAATATACATGTCGAGGTAGTTGAATATAAGCTTACTGATGCATGCATACATATATACGTGCAAGATGTACTTCGTCTCTTTCTTAAGTTTTTATTACATTAATAGGAAAAATAATTTATGCCAATTATAAGGATAAGTTGATGACTATGGCTCCATGAAATTTATTGATGAATTGAGTTTTGACGTGTGATATTACTTTTGACTGATTAAAAAATTATTATTTCCATAGTATATCATATTATTGTTTTAATTTTTACTAATATAAATACAGTTTAATACTGTTCGCATCATGTCATCTGCAATATTAAATTTTTGTGGGCAATTCGAAATGACATTCAAAAGATATTTTGAACTGAAATTTTCTGACTTTTTTCATTTTTTATGATATTTTTGCAGGGAATAAAGCCAGCAAAGGTTTACTGTGTCATAAAACAAGGAAACTCAGTGAGGGAGACTTCAGTAAGAATCCATACTGCATTTGTTATCGATAATCAACATTATGAAATTTGATGCTTTATATTTTGTCAACCATCATTATCGGCCTGTACTTTTGAATTATTGTTTATAATTAAAAAATTCGATTTCTTAATATAATTTTTTAGGAAAGCATTTCAATATATATTCAAGATTTATATAACTTAAAAATTTTCAAATCTCAATTTTTAAATGTTCAATTAAATGTTGAGCAATTGAATAGAAATTATATATTTGCATACATATTTTTATCAAATGAAATCATGCAAATTTTTGAAAAAAATTTTGCATAAATTTTTTTCATTCCAATGCTAACCAGGTTTCTAGAAAAGGGACAGAAGCGAATTGGATGGTTGCAATTCATATGTTGGTACGCAGTTTTATATATATATATATATTATAAATATCTTTTGCATACAAATCTTTACCTGGTTTTGAAAGAAGTCAAAAAGTACTATATTTTACTTAATATACTTTTGAATTTTTATTTATGAACTGTATGATCATTGCTCTTCCATGCTATCTAATGGTCCAGTTTTTTTCATTTGCTATTAATTGTTTGTATGCATATGCAGATACGGGCATCAAAAACAGCTCAAGTCGAAATTTCCTTAATGGAAGAACGGTCCTTTGGTGATCAAGAGGTTTGATTATATTTGTCATTTGATTCGAATCAAATTCAACCATAGCATAGCAGCAATATATATATATCTATATATATATGTATATGCACTTACATTTATAAAGAAGGATGTAATAATAAAAAATTGTGTCTATATGTTTATGCTTTTGATTGGAATTTGAAAAATACGTACATCTGAACTGATTTGCTATTTGATTTTGATTGAATTCATATATTGTAACTTGCTCTATCTATGTTGCCTAATATATTTTCAAACCGGAACATAACATTAATTTTATGTGCCATGCTTGTATTTTTAGATTGGAATATGCAAAATACGTATCTCGGAACTCGTACATAATGACAATCAATTGGAAGTCAATCAGCCTTTGGAGGGAGAGAAAGTCAATGGAACAATCAAATTTCGGTACATATTTTATTTATACGAGCATTTTGAACAAATTTATCCATATATCTTAAAATTTAGTTTTTTATTAAAGGCTCGTTTAATGAAAAGATAAGTAGGTTATTACGCTCTATCTGTTTAAGATGTATTGTAAAACTATAAGTTGGACACTTCGTATCTCCAGAAACTTTAGTAGGCTGGACAGCTGCCAAGGCAACCTACAGTTTCTTTCTTTTATATACCTTTCAAAGACGAATACTTTGTTACATTGGACACAGGACACTAAATTTGTGAAAAATAATTTTACTAAGGTAAAACCTTGGTAAATGGACAGGAAAAAACAGATTTTCTTCATCTACCAAAAAATCACAGGAATGACTGGAAAAATGGAAGAGATTCGGATTGTGTGTTCATATTTTTTATATAATTCAAAAGTCACTACGATGTGAGCAGTAGTATCGGAGATTCTATCCCTTGTATATCTGGGCACCTTCTTTAGAAGGAAGTTTTTCAGTACTGTTTGAAGGCCAAGATCAGAAAGTATAATGTAGTTTAAGTCTTCCTTACCAAAAAATTTGTATTTTCAGTCGCTTCGAATCTAATTTTGCTCTTTACTTTCTGCATGAAAGGAAAAAAGTTCATTCATGAGATCTTGATTGATGGAATTTGGTCTCTAGAAATAACATGTTAAATATTAAACAAATGTTATAATGAGTGGGATGAAGAAAATAGCATTAATCTTTGCTGGTTTTTACAAGTTTATTTAAATTATGAATTTTTCTTGATGTACAGGGCAACTTGGATCCCTGCCATGGAACAGCCGGATATAACCGATTGAGAGGGCATTTTCATTCGTTTGAAATTCAATATTGTAGTATACATCGTTGCAAATATATATCAAAGTATTGAATGTTTTTTTTGTCTTTCTTAATTTGTGTGATTTTCATTATGGAGTGTATTATATCTTATTCAATGCTGATTTTCATTAATTTACTGCTGGAGTTATAAATATTTCCACCAGTATAAAAACAGACCTAGTCGAGTTTAAATTAATAATACATGAAGGCTCATCGCAGCCCTCCTTTTTCACTGCAATATACAATTCTCAAACACGAGTAGCTCTTAAGCTATCTAAAATAGTATTCTATGCTTGTTTATCCGACCTATCACATATAAAAGTACATTTCGCCTTTCAAAATGATGCACCTATAAAAAAATATTTGGCTACTAAATATAGAAATGTAGAGAATACTGGACGATAATACTTTTGTTCTTTTAGTTTGCAATAGATAGAATAAGATTAAACAAGTTTGGATGAATTTTCGAGTTTCTTAAACGACAATTTTCTTACATTTCCAAACGCATAATAATTTGTGTACCTTGAAATTTAGAAAAATTTTTTTTCCCTTTTTTGAACGTTAGAAATTCATCCTAACTTGCTCAATCCGGTGACCCAAGTCCGACAAAAGTTTTTTAGACGAAAAGTGCTGGTTTCAATTAAATCGAAATGTTCAGTTAGAAATATTTATGTATACATATGTTCAGGCAGAATACTTAACCTTTCATTTTTTACAATATTGATAGTGATTCTGTCTTTGCTTCACTCAGGTCTTTTAGTGCTGTCGCTTCCATTGCGATGCTACGATAGTTTCACTGTAGCTCTTTTAGTTTTAAATAAATTTTTGATGCACTCATATATTTTAATCGAACACAAATATTCAACCATTTAATGGACTTGATTTCACCAGGACCTAGAGCAATACATGATAATGCCTTATCTTTAAAGTTTGTGATAAAGAGCTTTTAAAACATTTAAAGTTTAACTCCATGAATCATATATAATTATTATATATATTTTTAATATTATATATAATGCTATTAATAGAATTAATTAAATTATCATTATTATTATCAAATATAATTAAACTATTATATATGCTAACAATATTACTAATAATATTAGGTAAAATAATAGTATTATTTAATAATTCATATAATATTGATTGTAAATCAGAATCATTTAATGAATGATATAAATTGGTTAAATCATTATCATATAATGATAAAAATTCTAATACATTATTATATTCACTCATTTTTATGTATATAATGCGCAAATATTCCAATGTTTTAAATTTAAGTTAGGTTGATTATTATTATGGGGTTAAATTAAAATTTTTCATATATCCAATTAAAACAATAAATG
>JAULBW010039130.1:0-61680 GCA_032358265.1 Vaucheria bursata | reverse complement strand
GAATAACTTTTTGTTTGATAATGATAAAATGCAGAGAATTATATGCATTCTTGCCAGGCATGAAACTTTTGAGTGCACTTAAGAATAACTTTTTGTTTGATAATGATAAAATGCAGAGAATTATATGCATTCTTGCCAGGCATGAAACTTTTGAGTGCAATTCTATGGTTATGAGCCATCAGGCCCATGACCATAAAATTGTTCATCAGAGTACATAGTGATTTACATATTTTTTCTATGCAGACCAAATACTCTTTATCTTTGTAGGCACTTTTTTTGTGTAGCTGTAGCCCATAGAGTTACATGTTCTCAATTTATTTCTTTCCATTGAAAAGTGCCACATTGTCTTTGTTCTATCAGAGCTTATTGAATTTAACTTGAAAAGTAACCTTAGTTTCTAAGCAAAAAATCAGGAAATTATTTTTAATCCTAAAACTTTAAAACCATTTTATACAATTGAAAGTTATTTCCTGCATACTTTCTATTTCTCAAATGCATTAATTATTTACTTCTCATAAAAAAACTTTATATACATTATACGTTTTACTGTATATTCAAATTAAATATTAGTGTCAGGAATTAACCCCTAAGGGAGTCAATTCTATTTTATAGCTGCGGTACATTTCTTCTTATACCATGTTGGAGTTTCAGTTTAGTCTATAAGAACAAATTTCAGTTTAGTCGATAAGGAAAAGTTTCAGTTCTGATTATGAGAACAAGTTTCAGTACGTGATATTTTGTTGTGTTTATGAAGTTATCTCACTTCTATTAACACAATTTAGGATGTAATATTATATGTATTCTGTCACAAATTTCTTATGTTTATGTTGTATTTTACATTCTTGATAATTAGTCAGAGGTTAGTATTAGCATTTATGTTAAGAAAAAGGAGAAGACAGTACAATAATATAATATATTTATTGGTATTTAAGGTGGGGTGAATGCCAATGTAGGCAGAGAGAAAACAGCAAATGCAAGTAAAGATTTAATAAAATATAAAGATTTTATTTAACTTACAAAGAGTGAACAGAAAAATAATACTGAACAAATACGCATATTCCTGCTAGCTCTTGCAGTATACCCTCTTAAAGTACCCTTGAAACTGGCTCTTTAATGAATCTTGCTGCATCTTCTAGCCCATAAATAAATGTAATGATTTCCATATGTATTCTTGTGACAATTCTAGAGTTACTTGTGTAACTCTAAGATATTGTCTTCAGCATAAATAAAGCAGAGTAATTGATAAGAGGGCCACTTCTAACAAGATTAAAGCTCTGAAGACCGTTCTAGAACAATGTCTAGTCAGTTGAAGTGGAGTTTAAAGTTGGTAAAGAAGAGTTTCAAATGAGCATTTTGAAAATAGAATCATTCTTTTGTAGGTTGAGCTGGTTGTAGAAAATAATTCAAGAAGTTTCCAAGTAACCATAAGAAAGATAACACGTGGCAATTTGTAGAGTAGGTTCACAAAGGATTCTGTAATGGATTGTGGTAAAGGTGTAGACATAAAGGGTTTGGCATTTAAGGCGCAAATAGTAAAAAAGGCATAAATAGGTAAAAGGGGCAAAAATTATAGAAAAGGTGTAGGCAAAATGTCGGTGAATGGAGACAAATATTGGAGAACATAGCCAAGTGGTTATACTGTAATGACTTAAAGAGATAGCAGGACCGGCAAATATCCTGACAATTGAAAAAGAGGATGATACAAAAGATAAAGTTGAATATTATTTTAGCCAAGTACAATCTATTTGTAAAAATCACTTATTATTGATCTGAACTATATAGTAGTTCTGATCAATGTAAAAATTATTGCAACTTATTGTAGACTAATAAAAGTGAATAACTGTTATCTGTATTGTCCTGAGAGAAAGTTGCTTTGAATCAATGCAAGGGCAATAAATAATTTCATTTCAATATTTATATAAAAAGCATCTGTTATTTTAAAATTTAAAAATAATGAATATGTGATGTGCACTTACAGTAACTGTAGTAGTATAATACAGAACTAAACTAATTACAGAAAAGAAAGCAATGGAGCAAAAAAAACAAAATGATGCTTACAATCTGTTATAGGTGTTATTAAAAATATTCATTAAGCCTAGAAGTTATTATCCACTAAAATAATTTATAAATCCAAA
This sequence comes from Vaucheria bursata, assembly GCA_032358265.1. NCBI lineage: Eukaryota > Xanthophyceae > Vaucheriales > Vaucheriaceae > Vaucheria > Vaucheria bursata. Next base: position 59,545 of record JAULBW010039130.1, on the reverse strand, counting down.
TTATAAAGTAAATTATAAAATTACTTGCATGTAAACATACTTAAAAACATTGGTTACAAAATTGACATATGCAAAGCCACAGCAATATTTCCATAAAAATATTTTTATTTTACAAATCTATGAAACAACATAGAAAAGAAGAGCTTCATTATAGTAGTAAGTCCACTTTATATGCTATTGCCAAGTCTTCTCAAAATTCCATTTGTTAGTTTGCTTCATTGATTGCAGAAAAGATGGTGCTTTTTTTAATACTTGATTCTACATTGCAAACTTCACTGCTGTGATTTGACCTTCTAAAAACATCTAAGTAGTGTAGAAGCTAATATGCCACTTTGTATATAGAATACACATCATCTATACAATTGCTTTTGTTGAGGTTTAATTTTTCTGTGAAAAAAATTGGGAATGATTTCTAAAGATTTGTGAAAAGTTGCAAAGAACTCTCCTGGTACTTTGTAATCATATCTAGACATGGCTGCCTACTTATCAGCATTACAAAACTTAAAAAGTTTTTGAATTAAGAATCTAGTGGTTTGAGCAAAAGGGTGACAGATGTGAGAATTAGATACTGGATTCAAAAAATATATTAGATTATAATCTTGCACAGAAATTTTTGTACTTCATCAAATGAGTTTATTTCTCTTCTTTCCTGAAAAACTATTTTATTATGATATAGAGTATTATATACATGTTGAGATGAAAAAAAGATTTAGTAATATAACATACTAAATATACCTTTGTATGGACAATGTAGCTCAGTTGAGGAGTTGAAGTCCAATGTATAACAAAGGGCAAATAGACAGTAAAGCAAAAATAAGATTTGGCAAAAAATATAAAAGTTTATTAAACTTTAAAAGAGGAGTTAACAATAACACAAGGTTGAACAAATAAACATGTCACTGCTAACTTCTGCAGTATATCCTCTTGAAGTGCTGTTGAAACTGGCTCTCCGTCGAATCTTGCTGAATCACTTACTCCATAAGTAAGCCCACAATTTTCATTAGCAAGCTTGTGATTATTCCATAATTAATTGAAGCATCTCTTAAAATTAACTTTGGCAGAAGTAAATCAAAGCAATTAAAGGATAGGCCGAATAAAGTGGAATTATGGGATTGATGATAGTTTCAGAATAATATCCAATTAATCGAAGGTAAACTTTGAAGTATTGTGATAGAAGGTAAAGTGGGATTTGAGAATTTGGCCATTGTTACAGAGGTATTATGATACGGAACATGCATAGGTGTAAAAGAAGTGAAGAAGTTTCCACAAAACCATGAGGAATATGACACGTGGCATTATATAAGGGTGTAAAATAAATGAATCCTTTAGAGGATTATAAAAATGGTGTTGACATAAAGGATTGGTATAAAGGTGCAGTTTGGATAATAGATGCAATGTGGTAAAAGAGGCAAAAGGTTGGAAAAAGTATAGGCAAAATAAAACTGGAAAATAGACAAAAATAGGTGTACACAGTTGAGCAGTTATGCATAATAATTTATAAAGATAGCAGGACCAGCAACTATCCTGATAATATAATGATTGATCCCAAGTAAGTAGACACATAGAAAAATTTATACAAGATGGTGTTAAGTTTGTTGTGTTTATTGATGAATAAAGGGCATTCTGTCCAATTGACTAGTGTTGGAAATTGACAATAGTCAATTATATACCATATTAGTTACATTCTAAATGATTGGAAGTCTCACTTTTGATTATGCTATTTAAGCCTCTTGGATTATTGTCCTGCAGTTAATAATATATGATAATTTATATATATATATATATATATTTCTTGCCTTTTCTCCCTCTTTGTTATAGTCAATGTTCAAGTGCTAATTTCTTACGTTTAAAGTTATATAATGATTTTGTGACTTTTTCTAAATTCTTGAAATTAAAAAGATGTGAACAAATTAAAATTTAGTAACCAGTGAATCAACACTGAAAATATTATGAAGTTAAGTTGAAACCTGTAATTCAAATTTACATAATACCAAAAATAGCATCAGGGTAATTATTTCATTTTTTATAATTAAACAATCAGTTATTGGTATGCTCCATTGACTATTAAGATAGTAATAATTTAAATAATATATTCTTTACTGACACTATTAATCGAATCATTACCATCAAAAACACCAGAAATGTACCCTAAAGCAGCGGAAGCACACACAATAGCTACCACATCAACTGATATTGGAGGGGTTAGTGCCACATTGATAATGCCGGAAGTCATCCCTGCAGTGAGTTAATATAGTTTGATAGTTTCTATGCGATAGTCTATGAAGATATTGGCAATACGTCAGTGTACCCATAAAATATAGACAATTTTTTTACTAATTTATGACTATCAATTCTTAAAGTTAATTATAGCCTATTTTTTCCATTGTCCAATATCTAGAAAATTAAACTTGAATGATTTAGTCTTCGATTTTACAAAAATGTTAAATTGATTTTTATAATAAACAAACAAAACCACAATTATCAGCGAGTACAAAAGCATAGGAACACAAATTACCAACTCAAACAGGGGATTAATACAAGATTGGTGTTCAGACGATACACCCGTTCACCATCAAAATCTTTGTTTATTGCAATATTCGTATATGGAGTGAACTCTGTGGAAGACTCACTATATTTTATTAAAGAGGTACACTATGCGAGTTCGATAATTTGTGGGAGATAGAACTGGCTGAAACTGAGAAAATTGAAGAATTCATGTATGGAGTGTATTCTGTAGAGTTATTGCTTTATTGGATAGATTGAAAAGGTAATAATTCAAAATCTGAACAGCTAAAATTGATATAGAAGAAAATAATATCTTCCTTGCAGAGTAAGGCTGATGGATTTGAATCCTGAAATAAAATAATTCTGTGAACTTTTTACATCCATCTATGATGGAGTTACAGGAGACTACTATCTTATGTTGGATAAATGCTTTGCCACTTCAAGCAACATCGAGTTAAATAGTTTTATCCTGGAGATATGCTTTCAAAAGGCATAACCAAATGGTAACAAGTAAGTTTGGTTCATTTTTGTTAGACAATTATATAGCTACGGGTTGTATTGTAATGTTCTATATTCATCAAACAATCTCAACATACCTGCAATCGAACGAACAGGGGTTAGACTGAGAGTACTTTCCACAAACGACCCATATCCCTCAGGTACCCTAGGGGGGTTCACATTAAAACTATCCCCCCCATATATAAACGAAGGCTTAATCACAGTGCCACCTTTCTTGAAAAGTTCGATTACTGCTGCTTCTGCAGATGACTTTCCACGAAAGTAACCTTTCAAGGCTAGATTTCCAAGAGCATCTGATACGGCATTTGCAACTCCGATGTACACAAATCTTTCCACTCCTGCTGAAACTGCCTAGCAGCAACGTAAAAATTGATAAATTTGTAACATAATGAATTCATTTTCAGCAAATTGTTGCCTATAGCTAATATTGGAAAACAGCAGATTGTGTCCAAGCTCAACTCTAGATTTTGGATATAATGAATTAATTTAGTGGACCTAACAAATTTGATTTACCCAATGTTTGTTGTACAATGACAGATAACTCCTTTCCCCCTCCTCCAAATTCCAAACAGTGGCCCAAATTTATTGATAGTAAGTTAATAGCAGATACAAGAAGCTTATTACAACTTTTCAATTCGATGCAACTATTTTTTCACATTGTGTTTTATTATATGAGGCAGTTGTTGAGGGGATGGCGGACAAATAACCAAGGCAACATCAATATGCATTCAAATTATTTTTCCTTACTGCGTTTTTAACAAACACGTCATTTCTAAAGTAGCTCCACATTTGAGATTATTGATAATAAAAAAGTTTATTGTGAAAAACTTTTTGATGCATGAGTTGTCTACTTATTACAGAAATATACAATCTGCTGCTTAAATATCTATTTCACGAAGAATTCGCTACCTGCTTAGCAGCTTCAATATTCGCATCTCCATTTCCAGTCTCTATAGAAGAATCGTCAGTGCCTAATATACCAATGCATGATATCACTGCTGTAGATCCTTTCATTATTTTTGACAAGTCATCTTTTAAAGGATTGCCTTGAAGATGGACCACATTATCGGTTTCGGCTCTTCCTGTTCGACTGATACTTATCACAGAAGCACCAGCATTCGCTAGTACTGAGCAAACTTTTGAACCTACGAAACCAGTTCCACCGAGAACAACAACTTTTGTGTTAGATGGCGCGAGAATTGTAGCAGTAGGTCGTTTTGCCTCTGCCGATTGAGAATTTCCACCAGTAAGAATGATTGAAGTAGCAACTACTGATGCCTCTTTAATAATCTGTCTTCTATCTTTTTGTTTTTCTTTCATGTCGCTCATGAAAATTGGACTTCGCGCAAATTTCTGTCCGCAACGTGAACCATTACTTAACCAATTTGTACGTGCAATTAAAGCGCATGAAAGTTGCAGGATAAACGCAATGAAGAGCACCAGTATTACATCACTTTTGCGGACATACATGATGCTCAGAAATTACTAAAATCAAGGTACAACGACTATAATATGAATACAATTTCACAAACTGTCGTTGTATGGGTAATTCTGTTTCATTTACATGATTTTTTTATCGAATGAAAGTAATTATCTATTAAAATAATGATTTGATTGGGCCTCTATTGAAAAATGTCATTGAATTTTCATGATTAGAAAATGTATAAATTTTATCCAATCAAAAAAAGATATCATCGAACAATAAATTGATTGGATTTTCCTTACGAAATTATCTCTTATTTCAATAATTTCAGTTTTCTAAAAATTGATATTTTCAATTTCAATTCGAATATTACTAGAATTATTAATGCGATTGTTAAGATGGTATCAAATTCCAGATAACTATGTAAAAAGTCAATTTGCGGAGAGTCAATTATTATATTCAAACGGTTAATGAGCAAACTGATTAGCGATATTTTTGTATGTCCGGTATAACTGAGTTGAATATACCATGTAGGGGCTATATTCGATGGAATACAGTTGCTTTGCTATTCGTTTCGGCGAATTCTGTAAAATTATGATATAACAAAATTATTTGTACTAAATAAATGAATTTTTTACATCAAAAATCTAAAGTTGAATGGCATAATATGACTTTTTATTCATTTTGAGTGAAAATTCGATATTGGCAAATTCGTTGTATCCGGAGTTGGATAATGTAGAATCCACTCTGCTGCACTATCGATTGTAAATAGGATCTTTATTGATATTTATAGAAAAATTTATAAAAAGCAATGATAAATGCGCAAATGCTAAGGAAACATTTTGCTTCATTGACATTAATACTCTTTACCACACCAATTACCAAAAGCGATGTACAATCCTTTTGCTACCCTATTTATACAACCAGAAGTACGTACTACGCACCACATATTTAATTTGGATTCTTTGAAATAATTCTTCTGCTAGACAGTATCATCATGAAATAGCCAGTTTGTTAACTTTGGCGATTTTCCCTGTACTCTTCTACAGTAATCAGCATCTCCTGCTGGTCGTTCTTTTTTTGTGGCACTGCTTAGCATGCTTTGAATTGATAGACACAGCTTCTCTACCGTAAGTGCCGGACTGCAAAATAATTTTTCTAGTTTAGTAATCATCGGATACGTTGAATATGAACCGTCGAATTCAGTTGTTATATCCCCGAAACCTGGAGCTTCTATACTTGCACTATATGGCTCATTCGGTTTTAGGCAAGAATTTATTATATGCAAATAAAAAATATTCGAAGTACCTTGCTATATGCATATTAAGCTCTGTTAGAAGCAAATGATCCAACATGACATTGAAATAATCGGTTAAACTAGCTTCAATGGCTAAATTCACATTTACACACTTAAATTCTTTTTAGCTCACTTGAGTCAAATCTCAACACCTAAAATCCCAATTTAATGGCTAAAATAATATTTTAAAGTCTAAATTCTTGTTAAACTGGCTAAATTAACATATTATTGGCTAAACTAGTATTTTAATGGTTAAAATGATACTTAATGTTGCTAAAGTCACATATTTAAGGTAATATTGAATAAATTAACTTTGTCGGATTGTTTTAAATGATTTCATCTTGGAATTGATTCTTTCTTCATTTGGTTGAATAATACCAACTAGACTAGACTATTTCATATTCTAAAACAATATGAATCATGTTATAGCTTCAACACAATGTAATTTACCAACACTATTGCTTTATAGTGCACACAGTGACACATTTTAAAAATCAAATTGAGTAGATGCTATAATTGAGTGGAGTAAAATAATTAAAGAATTTTTTAATTAATATTTTGAAATTCTTACCTCCATTCATCATACAAAATGCTCAGACAAATCTGTGAAAAACGCAAGTGTACACCTAATTAAATAGAGTTAAGTTTTAAAAAATACGTAATTGAGTCAATATATTTTGAACTTTTTAAGCTGCAAAAAATTTTCAGAATCATTTCGAAAGATTCCACAGACCACAAAAAGCAATGTATCATAAAATACCATGGTTTTTATCAATTGATTTAAAAAATAAAAGCTTACATGGCCATTGCTATAAACGTGCTCCATTTCTGGTGCAGGAGCTCGGAAAATAACCTTCATAGAAATAGGAATTTTCAAATATAATTTGAATTCTTTAAAGTTAATTTAATCAATATTGATTTTAGAGAAAAAAGTTCAGTATGAATAACTATGTATTGATATATTAAAAGTAATATGTATGCCATTATATTTTATGGATTAATGCACTTACAGTCAAATTAAGATGGATACTCAGTTTAAGCCATAAAAAAACACCAATAATATTATGAAATATGAATTGTCTCAGTTATCACATTACTGCAAGTAGAGAGAAAAAAGAGCCTCAGGAATAGTTTACTAGTCAAGGCTTATTAAATTGACTAGTTTTCAGCTGTAACTTACATCAGGCGCTTCAAGAGGGTATTCCGGTGGGAAAATTATGTCGAGGTCAAAAGTTTCTCCAAAGTAGATTGTCCCATCTGCACCTAACATCCTTACATGCCACCGTTTCATATCTCCACTGATTAATATTAGGCCAGCTGGAGGGCTCTCTTTCCAACTCTACCAATTACATTATTAAAAATTACGCATTGTAGGCAAAATGTGCACAGTTTCAGGGCAAGGCGAAATATCTACATATTTAGCCAGTGAAAAAACGGCATGGCGAAACAAAAGCACATGAAATTGCAAAGTGTGAGAAAATGGTGATCAAAATTTCCCCAAGAAACAAGGACAATCTTATAGACTGAAGTGATACTATTGTTCCACAAGTTTGAGAAGAATTGTCTACGAATCCTATATAACAGCGAAAATTATTGCCATGCTTCACACCAATTACTTTCCGACGACATGAACTTGCAGTGCTATCATTGATTTTAATATTACTGATTGCCACTTGTTTATCGCTGTAACAAATGAATAACCAATGCAGTCATGATAAATCTCTAAACTTACAGAGAGCTCCTTCGTTATTCGCTTAGATTGCATAAACGCCATCGCGGAAAAATGGCAGTAGCGGAAAGAATATTCAGTAAAATAATCAAATAGCCTGAGACAAGGACGCCTAGAATGTAAGAACGCGTGTAGGTATTGCCTCTAGGCTAATTCTAAGATTTTTTCAGATCTTACAAAACTTCGACGGGTTAACAGTAATGAGAACTGACTTAACTTGCCATTACATTCATAGAAATGATAGAGAGCATGTATAGGAGTCCATGCTGCCCTTTGAATTATTTTCTAAATGAAAGGTCAATGCCATGGAAATGTTAAAAAAATAACTTTTTTCAAGTAAACAAAATTTAATCTGACCTTTCATTTGAGATAGATTCTGGGATAAAGGTATATCTCGGCATGAGCAAGTCGGAATCCCTAATTCTGCAACTTCTTGCAATTAAATACTAGTCTGCAATGGTATACATGGTAATTTTTTTAAATATATCCATACAAAAATGGATTTTCCTTGAAGTACAAAATGATATAATAGAGATTGAAGCAAATTGGTGGGAAACAAAAATTATATTTTTATAAAGTTCATTTTAAACTTGACACAATGCACTTACTTTTAAAGAAACTGATGGTCTATGTTAGGAATAGATTCTGTGCCATGTTATCTGTAATTGCTGCAATAGTTTACATTCAATTAAAGTTATCTAGCATAGAAACAGCTATGTTTTTGTGTTGTCAAGTGTTAGGATTGCTGCATCCAATAAAGACTTAAATTGGTAAAATAAGGCTATTTTAAAAGTAGCAAGTCATCATTGAACTTCAACAATAACTTGTGAGTTGCCATTTAACTTGAACTATACAATACATTGCGAAGAAGATTCACTTCTGATCATGCAAGTAGCCTTTGTGGTCATGTAATTCAGTCTTATAAATACAATATATATTATAGTTACTGTCCTGTCTTGTATTTATCCAGCCTTTATTTTGTTTTGTCTACATCTAGATCTTGGAATTGAATCTGTTGAATTATTTGCTGAGGCTAACATCAAGATTTTTATTCTTGGCAACACAAATAAGCTGTGATCAATATATTGTTGTTACATGTTCCTTGGCCTTTTCCTGTTTGGTTACTTCGTTTCCGTTTGACATTACATAGCCATATCTTGCGGACCTGACAGTTTATTTTGTGGTTTTGACTGGTATCATGCACGATGATAATAGATAAGAAAATATAAATTCAGATGTACACAATTTGGCTATCAAAATACTTCACCTGTTCTTCATCTCTCATTCCTTAAATCAACTATTTTACTGAATATTATTTTAATTTTGGGTAAAAGATTTAATCAATTTCTAAAGTTAGCATGGTAATAGTGCTTGCTAAATTATTCAGCTTTAATATCTGTAGAAGTTACAAAACTCTCTGCAATATTTTATTTACTGGTGTTAGGAATTAACCGGTTAACGGTTAATCCTATAACTTTGTTAGCTGCGTCATTGTTTCTGTTCTCAGTTTAAGAATTCTGACTACTGACATCATGTTCTCACTTTAGCCAATGGAATAGTGCCACAGCGCAATTACTACTGGTCCATCGTATGATTGAATAATTGTCTGTCTTGCGTTGCTAGAGTTCACTTCTAGCAACGCAAGAATATATACTGTATGATTTATGCTCAAATGTCTGTTTGTATTACAACTGGGTTATGGAAATGATAATCCTAAGCTGAAAAAAATATGCCAGCCAGAAGCAGAATTGAAAGCCTTCTATCTGCTGCTACTGACCATGGCATATTACGTTTTATTTTATAAGTTGTGAAATATACGTGCATGGTAAGGCCTTCACTGGATGAATACAGCTATATACTTATAGAAAAACCAAAAATATTGAAAGGAGTTAACAATGCTGCACTATATAATGTTGAAATTATCGACCGCTTTACATATAAATTGTTGAAAAGATAGGAGATTTAGCACTGTTTGAGGTTATGATAGGTTAAGCAGTATGATTTTGTACTCTCGAACTATTTGCTCTATGATAAATCTAGATTTGAAACTCGCGTTTAAAACTGAACAGTTTTAAATTATTTTCATTTTATGTGATCCAGTCTTTTACCGGTATTTACGTGAGGCAGCGTAGGACACGTTACCAAATAGCAAAATTCCAATTTTTTAATACGCTTATTTAAGTTCATATTAAAAGTGTTGCTAAGAAAATTTTGTCATTTTAATTCACAAACTAAAGCAATAATATATTTCAGCTCATGCAAAATTTCACATGTTATTTGCCTGAATACTAAACCGTCCCGTTATATTTGGATTTATTTTGAAGCAACTTATGTAAAATTTATAGGCTTTACACATTACAATCGGACTCGAATTTCCCTATTGAACAGATACAAACCCTCTGAATAAATGTATATAATTCATATGGAAAATGCTGTAACTGTATTTGAACATTAGACATGCTTTCAATCCGGGGTAGATGATACTTCAGTTTCTTCTTCTGAAAGAGTAAGTGGAATTCGAGACTCATCGCATACTCGACTCATGCTCGTGTGAATCAATTCAAGCTCATTTTTTTCGATAGTTCCATATATAACTTTAAGTCTGGATATCATTTCTTTTTCCGTTAAGCACTTTGTTGGTAAATCCAAACTAGACGGCCGTCGAACCTGAATCATCATATCACGGTTCAACTCCTCCTTCTTGAACTGTCTGATCTGTTTAGATCCGCATACCACAGGTTGAACCATTTTACGAGTCAATTCTTCGACTAAAATACCTACAGCGACTAAAGCTGAAGGATCAAATTTAGCCGATAAACTAGGGTTGCGCTCTATTTGAGTACTTGCTACTTTATGAATCCACTTCAACAAGAACTGTGGCGGGGGACCTAAATCATTTTTCAACAGTTCTTTTGAATCTGATGTTTGAAATTTCAGTTTCGACGGTATCAGAAATTTGTCAATGTCATTTGTATCTTCAAATTGTTTTTCTCGGCAGTGGCAATGATACTCAATGCACTTATCACACAAAAGACATCGGAATTTTAAATTTCTCGCACAATTACAGGGCTCATGATTTTTCACAATTTCCTGAATTTTTTGTTTGTTTTTTTGGTTAAAGTGCTTTGAAAACCAGCTTGCTGATGGAGCAAGTGTTAGCAAACTAGAGTTTTGAATTGTTACCTTGTTTACATCACATAGAGGTCTTATATTCCTTCTGTTTATTTTAAGGTACAAGTCAAATTCTTTAATCGCAAGCTCAGTGATCTGATTGATTTGTTCGGGTAAAAGACAATTCTTGTGTACAATTACGTCTACTTTTTGAGCTTCTGGATCGCAAAATGCTAATTTTGTGAAAGTTTCATTGGCTCTAACGACTAAGTGGGAAGATAAATCAAACTCGTTTTGCTCATCTTCCTGGTCTTCTCGATATAGAAAAAAAGAATATGAAGGGTTAGAGATCTTGGAGTCAGGATTCGTCAACTTCAGATTAGAGACTTGTACTGCCTGTAAAGGTGATTTTTTACAAGAAAAACAAAAAATTAGAAATGATCTTATTTTGATTTTTTCACTTCTAGAGAATCCTTCATCAACATCACGGGATGAAACAGTAAATGCTATCTGCACTTACAACTTGTATTAATTTGTAATAAAATTTACAGGGTGTTGTTCACTTTTTTTAGGCTTTCTACTTAGAACAGATTTGCATTCTTTGCAGGATAATTCTAGAAGAGCTAGGAAGCAGTACATTTCAATCCAGGAAACAATGAAGATTTTAACCTTTAGACCATAACTCTAAAAGTCAAAAATTATCATTTCTATTACATTCCAAGCTTCCACTATGTCTTCAAATGTAATATGAATTAAGTAAAATGGAATCAAATAAGTGCCCGAAATCTATGTAAAACAAAGTTCAAATTCAATTTTATGTTTTTTGTTCCAAAAAAACCTTGTGTAAAAAAAACATTGTAAAATGCTCAAAAAGAATAATTTTTAAAAAAGAGGCAATTTTTTAAATTGAGGAATAAAGCATGTCAAATGAAGAAAAGTTACTGATTGTAGAAAATAGCTCTAGAATAGTTAAAAAAATTTCAAACCAGAAATAGAGTAATTATCCTAAAGGACTAAAAAAGCTGTCATTATTGCACAATTGAGCATGAAAAGTCACATCATCAACTATCCTATTTAAAACCACAACCATAATAATGTACTTACATGTAGTTATTATGCAATGCAATAAGACTGGAGCGGCTAATTTTTGAAAAACATTACAAAAAATTTTGAATTTTGAAAACTGCTTAGAAGCCGATTTACCCTTTTCACATCCCTAGTTAGGTAAACTCACTGCCATCGGGCAAATATTACTTAGAATCTAGCAAATTTTGCAATAATTTAGATTTTATAGTCTTACAAACGAGTGAACTTTGACAATTTTTTATTTGAACTGAGTTCCTACTGAAAACATTGGATATCATGAATTTTTCCAATAGCGAATAAACGAAAAAATCACAATGCGCTGAGTTCGGCATTAGCATTTTGGATACAACAAATTCATTCAATAAATTCGTTATATCCAAAGTTCATAGTTTGTTGATTTTTCTGCTCATCATACTTAAAGTACTTATGGTTTCAGTACAGAAGACTCTTTTAGATGATTTTTTTTAGTTTTTCATGACTTAGAAATGAAAGAATGAGAAAGTAGAGAAATATTTATGCAAAAAATTCCTTTTCGTTTTATAGGTAGAAATTAAATTTATTTTTCATTAATTTTTATAGAAATTCGTATTGAAGAGCATACTCAATTTGAATAGAAAGGATCATTGCACACTTTAAAATTGAAGATCAATCGGACTAATGTTTAAAGATATCAATTTTTTGAAAATTTCAGTTTTTCTGATATATACATATATATGTATCAAAACACAATTTCCATTGGAAGGAATTCTTTGCAATAATGCTTGCATTTAAACGAATGTTGTTATCATATCTGGAACATCAATTTAAAATTTCTTTAATGAAATATGTTAGCATGAAAAAATTATAAAACCACTGCTAGTGCAATGAGATGTACCAATCTAAAAGAACTTTTTTTAGAAATTATTATCTACAAAAATAAATCAATTTTGAAAAAATAAAACTGCAACCTAGACTTCTTCATGTAACTTCTTGCAGGGACACTATCTTTCAGTAGCTCTAAATTATTTTGGCTTCTTAAAAAAAGATAATACTCTGAATGGCATTCTAGAAGGTACAAAAATGTATGCATACATAAATTTACATGCATACAGTTGATACCTCATAAATTGATGGTCAACAAATGATAAATTCGATTATTTAATAGCTTGCCACTTCACCACTCTCCGTTTGCTGCTATATAATGACATTTCTACTCGAATACATTTGATCAACTGATCACTTGGGGTGCATTTTATAATTTGATTAAAAAATTTTGTTTTTTGGATTACTTGGTAAAACCTTTCAACATATTTGTTCTTATCTAAATTTGCCTGTTTTTCATTCGAAAATTCGCCTATTTTTTTTGACGTTTTGCGGGAGTACTCAAGAAACAAGTAGAAATATCAAAAACAAATACTTTTCAAGTAATTTATGGTATAACCGGCAGTATTAATTTATTGAATATTCTGTGTACATGAATATATATATATATGTCTATGCCCTTACTTGATTAATAAGCTCCTGCCACTCCGATCCACATATTTGCCTTGATACGAAATATGACATTTTACCAGGGTCTAAGGGAGAACGTTTTGTTGCAACAGGAGAATCTTGGGGAGTATTTTCCCAAGACAATCCATATCTCATTAAATATTCTTTACGAATTAATGCGAAGAGCATATCTTTAGCAACTTTTTGGACTGCGCTATCTTTCATGCTGAAGTTCATTGAGAGACATTCACCAAGCATTTCATCCGCTAGAACGATGCGTTCAGCGCATGGATCGTGAGTGCCAGTAAATTCAGAGGTTTCTTGAACAATAACTGTAATATAGCAGCCTCGAACGAGATCTGGATTCCTTTTTCGATAGACCATGACATCAATAAATTTAGATCCTTGGATTTCTTTAGCAACCTCATCAATACTTGAGTGCGAGTGATTTTTTTGGCAGCGCTTGCGCTTACATACAATGCGAAAAGGCATAGGAATGTTCTTAAGGTCAAGGTCACTGATAGTAGAAGGTAAGAAGTTTATTGGAGATTGATCACAAGTATTGGAAAGTTTTACGATGGAGATTACTTCATCACCAAGCTGAGCGCCGTAAATAGAAGCTTTACAATAAATCCCAATCGGCGGATCGAAGCCAATAGATGAGATGAACCATCGAAGCTGTTGTGCTTCCAAAGCATTAGATACAAATGAGTCGGATTCCTCTCTATTGCCATCAGATTTCTCACGAATAGTGTCCGCTCTAAAACTGATCCCCGATGCAATCTCATGATCATGAAAGTCGATATAATATATATTATCATTCATTCCTCCAAAAAAACTGGACTGGAAAACTACCAAAAAATATACCTCGATAAATAAATATGATTGGCCTGCATGAAATCAATGAGGACTTTGATTCGCTTAATACGAAATATTTAGCCAATCATAACTAACTAAAACTTTTGCTTCCGTGCAGGATTCCAATTATATTGTTGATTCAAAAAATGCTTTGGAATTACCATTGAGTTCAAATAAATGGAACGATTACTATTGCCGCCATTAGATCGAGACGACGATGTATTTCTTGGCCCATCTCTGGAAAGTACAGAGATCAAATACAGACAAAGAGTAGTTGCAGACCGAAGCCCGTTCTTTAGGTTTCTGAATTTCTGCTTTGCTCTCTTATACTTAGGGGCCGCATTGGCCATTGTAAGTGTTATTGAGTCTTAAAATACATTCCAATTATTATACCTAAAGATATTTGCTGCTTTTCCTTGCAGCTGCTTCTTTTTTTTGTTGATCACATAGGACGATTCAAGTACGACATTTACACAGCTTTCCCAACAATTCATGGCGACGGAAAGTTTTCATTCTCAGATTTCGATGTTATTTGGAGGCTACCGATCAATATACTCTCTTCGGTATACTTAGCCCTCGGCGGCATTTACCATTTAATGGTCAGTATTATTTCAATACATTCTTCTAGTTCCTTCTCAGGGAAAAATAACCATCAAACAACCATTCAATGATGCTAATGATATTCTTATGGAAGACAATATTTCATACGTTCTAAGGAAAAAGTTAATAATCAGTCTACCATTTTATTTTTGAAGAGATTTAGTGAATCTGAAATAAATTAATTTCTACTTGTGATAAATCTTTTATAAAGGCTAGTTTTTTAAAGAAAATGTTTATAAAAACTAGTATGAATATGCTGCCATGATATTCAAGGAATTGTAAACATACACTCCTGTGATACTTCTTCGTAAAAGACAGTCATCGATCAAGCATTTAACAATGTTTCAAGTATTTTTCTGAACTGATAATACTTTAATCCACATTAGAAGGGATTCATTGCATCCAAAGTAAACCTATTTTTTCCGTTACTTATTTATACCTTAGGAAAATATTTTTCATGGAAATACTATTTCCGATGAACGTACATACCATCATTTTATATTCGATTAATTATTTTCTTTAAAAACTATCTGTACCCCTGAAGGTGATTTTTTCATTTTTTGCATCCAAGTGAAAACCTAATGATATTTTTGTATCACAGGTAGCTCTTTTTATTCGAAAGAGGTATGAAAACTTACTGGCGCGAAATCAGAATCCTTTTCGTTGGATAGAGCTTTCAATAAGTTTGCCTATAATGCATGTTCAATTAGCAGGTACATGTCAAACATAATTTATATGTACAAAAACGTTTATTTATGTTTATTTATGAAACATATGCTATCATAGCAATCATCAGAAAATTGCTATATCTTGAAAAATGAGCTTTTTCTGCATATTAAAGTTTCTAGTGATACAAATAAAACTGTCCAATGCTTACATCCCATAATAAAATAATCTACCAAAGAACAATTTCTATGGTCGTGATTAAGTAAAGACTATTAAACTTTTCTGATATAATAAACTGGCCGGCATTAATATAATCTACTCTTTAATCAGATAGTGAATTGCTAGCGCTATCATGTTTTCAAGTTAATTGCATGCCATATCTCCCATTCTTATAGCTACATTTGACGATTATAAACTTAACCATAAATTTTGATTTTATGAGATAACACAGAAAAGAATGGTTTTTAAAATACAGTGAATTTAGTTATGGCTTCAGATGTAGACTTAATGGAGAATTAGTACATTTTAACTTGAATAGAAAATCCCATTTTCCCTGAATACAAAACAATGCCAATATATATATATATATATATATATATATTTGTGTCTTTTCTTAAAGTATGAATTTGAAAAATAACTTTTTTGATATGTAGATAGAAATGCAGTTCACTAGTATATCGACAACCTTGAATTCAACTGCTTTCAACATGATTAATATATTATAATATAAAGATAACTTTTAGATAATGCGATATTCATCTTAGACTAAACTTATTGAAGATTAAACAGCTCTTCTTCGGTTGATTCGGTTCTTCTATTATTGATTTTATCTTATTCAGAATAGATTTAGTATTAAAATTCGGATGCAATGACTTTTTCAGGATTACCACAATATGGCTTTTTCATTCGTTCCTTATATCGGACGTTTACTGTAACTTTGGGCAGAACTAGAAAAAAATTGCGTCTCTTTTAGTTGATATGATGTTTCTATTATTGATTTCATTTTTGTGTAGTATTGGCTGGCATTGGAGACATACATTCTCTACTCGCCTTATTCTGTCTAGCACACTCTGCCATGGTGATGATCCTCATATTTGAGGTAATTAATGGTGGACGCCGAAATAGGGGTATTAAGGTGAATTGGGCCCCACTTGCACTAGCTATAGTACCCCAGCTATTCACATGGGGTATAGTGTTTTTAAACTTTGGGCATAGTGCTTCGCACGGAGGTAGACCGAGTCTTATTTGGTGAGTTACATCTTCGAAATAATGATTTATCACTTTATTAATTTTTATGCAACACCCTGGATTATAATACTAGATACCGCAATAAGGATATAAACATGACACAATTTAGCTGAAAAGTGGGAGATCTTTTCTTGATGCACTAATCTCATCAATCAAAGATAAAATTGTTGATTTTGTTGGGTAAAAGTGCAGCGTCTGTCGCAAAAGTATTTTGACAGTATCAGAACATCAATATACGTATCTGATGATAGAGGATATAAAAAGGCAATGAAAACTCTACTATGACTTTTCAGCGCGTAAAAGGTTTATTTATGATGAAAGGTCATGCTTAGAACAATATCCTAAAGATTCAGAATAACTGCAAAAGGTTCGGCAACACACACTGCACTTGCATCCTCTATCAACATAGATGTTTTGCATCATTTATTTAAAAAATTTAG
The DNA here is from genome assembly GCA_032358265.1 of Vaucheria bursata. Classification (NCBI taxonomy): domain Eukaryota; class Xanthophyceae; order Vaucheriales; family Vaucheriaceae; genus Vaucheria; species Vaucheria bursata. Next base: position 42,593 of record JAULBW010039130.1, on the reverse strand, counting down.
ATCTTTATTATGTTCTGGCCAATAGTATTTCTAATCGAACAATATTCAAATAAAATTTTATGAGGGCTGAAATTGGCATCATAGTATTATTAAATGTGACTTCAAAACAATACTTTATGTGAGCATCATCTCATGTGTCAAGTGGCTCCCCTACTATTGTGTTGACATGCAAATTTAAAATTGGTTCCAACCGTAAAGTGTTAGGGTTTCTGATAGAATCTCAAAGATGGGGAGCACGCAGAGAAGGGAGAGAGAGCAAAAGTAATACTAATTAAATGTATTCTAAGGATAATTTCTATGGATAAATTTTAATAGAGGTCACTATACTATATTAATGTACAGTCGACTAGTCAGTATCAAAACAGACTAATATGTAGGAATGATTAGCGCTATCTCTAACTGTTATAAGATGCAGCTCATGCACATGTCCAACTTTCAATAATTCATTGAGCTAAAGTTAAGCTTGCTTTAACGATTTCGTGAGGCAAGGGTCCCGCCATTTGGTTTATATTTTGCAATGATGTACCAATACTTATGATTGAAATATATATCGAGAACCTATAATTTTGACAGCTATCAATGTACATTTTCGGCTAACACCATGTGCAAAGTAGTTTTCGTGTTTCCGGGTAGACAGTGTTTGAGAGTATTAAAACCTCGTAAAAATGCATTTAACTCAATATTGGATCACCACTAATACAAAAAAAAACTAAATAATTTAATGTTTTTCAGAGCGTTATTGAAATCATTGATATAAACCTCGAAGAGAAGCAACTAACAATCTCAAAAAATTATTTTTTGGAGCTTCATACTGTTAATAAAATACTGAATTCTTTACTGTTTTTAGGACCATATTGTTATCGCCGATAACGCCTCAAAGGAAAGCAGGAAATATGTTTAAAAGGATTCTTAGAATAATATATTTTTATATAAAGCATTTTAATTGGTTGATTTTTGTTGAATTTAATGAAGATTTAAAGGAATTAGGTTGATTTTCAAAATTTTCATAGGCACACTGCCCATTATTAACCGTTTTCTCAGAAAAATATAAAAAATTAAAATTTTTGTGGCAAAAACATTAACAAAAGTATTTATTGGTCCTATTATATATCTAACAATAAAATTAATGAAATTTTAAGATGTCTATGCTGTCCCCGGAAGTTGACCTGGACAAAAAGTCTGAGTTGCGGAAAAAGATATATATATATAAATATATGCCACTTTAAAATAACTTTTCTCATTTCTGAAAATTCCAAAATATTTCCTATACCAGTTCAGTTTTACTTGAAAAGCACTGTATATTTCATTGGTTAAAATTATTCTAAATATGTTGAAGTTGCCGATAGTGGGATGATTCATAGTCTATACAAGCTTGCTGCATCAGAAGGTAGCCTTCACAGGCAATATATAATGTCGTTTTGCTTTTTCGAAATTGCTCGTTTGAAATCAGCTTTATTTGAAAATTGGTGTCAAATCATGGAAAAAGTCAAATCTTGGGAGATAACTATTAATAACATTTTCAAAATTCAAAAGTAGAACTTTTTAACTATATTCAGGAGTATACTTGTACTGGCATTTTTCATGGAAACCGTCTTTTTCTGTAATTCTCTGCTGCAATGGAAATGGTACAGCGATTTTTTGAAGGGTGAAGTTGCTTGGATTTTGGTGAGTTTCGTGTACAAACAGCTTCTTGCGTGGCTGACCTTTGGCAGCAAAAGTAAATAAACACTCGTTTTTGCGAAAAGTCACGGGAAGAGTCAGCTTCATACGTAAATATATTTAATAGAGAGTAGGAATTCATGGTACGCCTTCATTCCACAAGGTCAATAAATGTATGCTTAATTTGATCCACTATTTTAATATATATTTTTGTTTTTTCATCAAATAGGCTATATTAGCAGGGGTAAAAGTGCGTTAATATATATTATAAAATTTTGATGTGATGAATTTGCTTTTGAAAATTAAACTAAAAGGTCTTATCGTGCCAAATTCAGTTTCAGATTTTTGAATGCAACGAATTACTTTGGTGGTATTGACATGTTCACGAAATTTAGAATGTACGTAATATATATATATATATAGATTTGATTTGGTTTAAATTCCACTTAAGAAACTTTTGCATTTATACAACTCGAATGAACTGAAGCAATTTACTATTGCATTTCAATAACTTAATTGGGTGTAATAAATTTTGCTCGATTAAAATAAGGACGAAATTTCATAAATAAATTTGGATGGTTGTTGGTTCTACCATCTCAAATGCAAAAAAAATCAGCAAATGAAGAGATAAATTTTAGGTTTAGAACATTCCACAGTGGCTGTAATCTTGACCCGCAATTCTGTGCAAGATATCAAAAAGAATCAACTCTATCTGTAGCAACTTTTTTTTGAAAATATGAACTCATAAATCAATCGACGTGAGAATTCGAAACAAAACTGAATTTTTTTCATTATTTTTCGATTTGAGAGAGTAGAATCGGTTTGAAAATTGTTAAATTTTGTAGAATGACATTTTTTTGAAAAAATGTTCACAAAATTTGTTATTCGTGGGTTAAGATTGCAGCTGCTCTCCTATCATTTAAGCACTTATTATCGAACCTACATCTCCATCGCTTGCATACTAAACTTTTTTGTTTGCAATCGCAATGAATCTTTCTTTTGTTTAGTCCATACTGCCAGTTTTAATTTATTATTAACCTTTTGATAGATTAACATAGTATCATTTCTACGAATTAGCTAATAAATGTTCAAAATTGTTGGTGGCTTCTGTCTGCATTCTAGCTCTTATATACGACCCACTCTTTGTAATCCGAAATGGTTAGTTCAATTCGATAGATGAGTTGCAATTGATATATCTAATTGATTACGCAAAATGAAGTTTTACCTTATTCAATAATGTACTCCAAATTTTTGAACCAATCAAGTGGAAAATGATTGCTAAAATACAACCCTTTGCTGGAAGAACAATAGAAAGATTCTTTTTTGGGGCTAAATTGAAATGATTCTTTTTGGGCCAATTTGAGTTGGATAGTTTTAAAATTATTCAAGTATTATCAAATAATAATTTTTCTGGTTCATCACAAATATTATTTTTTAAATATTTTTGAAAATTTGTATGAAAGTTCATATCGAACAAAATAAATAACGATTTAAAAAAACAATTTTTTTCAGAAAGATCTACTTACTGAACACTAAAAAATGCTTTAGATGTCTATTCTGACCCTGGAATAAAGTCTGAAATGAAAGGTCAAAGTTGTGGAAATACACTCGAAAAATTATTCTTTTCAAGTAAATAGACGCAAAATCCAGCCAAACTTTTCGTTTGGGACAAAATTCTGGGGTTAATGTAGAAATGCTGAAGTACTTAAAGGCCAAATTATTAATGACTTGAAATTTTAACTATATCTAATTATTACCGCAGTCAAATTTATTTTTAATTCAGACACATTTCCGAAGTCAAATCTGAGCTAGTAATTTAATCCACTACCTCTAACTTAAACCGTAATTTCAAATGCCGATAGTCACCAAGCATTTGCACAGGCAGATGCTCTGTTGTACATGTGACTTAGAACTCTAGAATAGAACTTGGAGATTATACGATTTTGTCTGTCATTTGAAATAATAATAGGACTCAATCGATGCGCAATGCAGTAGAATGAGATAAAATATTCATTAATGCTGGAGGCTCCATCAAATTTTTGGAATCTCTAAGGAGTTCCGCTACAAACTTGAATATCAAAGTGGTTTGCAGTAGTACCTTTTACATAAATATTACTACAGAAAATTGTTCAATGGTTTTACTGAAATTCTTCAATCTAATGATGATGACATCAGTTCATTCCGTGCAGTATTTCTACCTTCGTTCACAATAATAATAAATGTTAATTGTCAATTTCACATTAATTTCCTTTAAGCTGATAGCATTGAAACCTAGTGAAGACATTAATCTAATAGCTTTAAGCTAAATGCATTTATTTAAGAATATATTTCATCCAACATGTCCTCTACATGAAAGTCCTTGAGATGTTAAGTACATGATAAATGAGCATGAGTGCTTCATCATTTAGTTTATTAGTACTTCAGTAACATTTCCTCTCTTCACCAGCACAAATTGTGCAGTGCCATCGATGCTTACAAATTTCTGCCATGCATTTACTCCTTCAATGATAATGGAATAGGAAAATGCTTGCCCCACCAGTGCCATTTCAACATAAACGCGCATAGAACTGAAAACAAAACTTGCAATATTCCGAATCTGTCATTTAAAAATGCTTCAGCGAATCCTTGCAGTTAACTCAGCAATACCGTTAGGTCGCGAAAGCTCGCTTGTGGGTGGCATCATTCAAACCAAGATAAGAATGGAATGATATGGCTCAACCATTATAGACACATTATTTGATTGCGTTCTTCAGGAGACTCAATAGAACATTACAAAAGGGTCGCCGGCTACTTTAGGAAAATGAGAATCAATTGAACTGCCTTTTGATTCAGATTAAAAATTCAGCTTCGAGTCTTTAGATTTATTTATAAATGATGATGCAAGTTTGCTTGTTTTACTCTGCATTTATTTGACATGAGATTTATGTTTCATAGTATTTACACTCTAAAAGTATACTGAAAGCACTATATTGAAATGAAAGAAATTAGCAAGGGGGAGGAGACTCAACAATTGAATGTGCAAGCTTTAAAAAACTAGTAACTTGTTATATCTTAAAATTTTTATTAAATTTGCATTAACATCATGGCAAAGATTGATTAGATTTAGGAATCACCTCAAGAACAGTTTCACTGGCTGTAAGGTCAAATTTCTCCAAAGTAGCTGCATCCATGGTAGGAAGGCTTGCATGAGTAACCTCATTAGACCTTCCTTTTCTAGCAAGATATTCTTCAAGATTCCCACGGCCAAATTCTGTGTCCCCCATTAAGCCCTGGTTATCGGCGATCAAATGACGAACACCGCAGTTCGAGCATGTGCATATGACTACTCCTTCTTCGTAGGCAAGTTTGTTGATCTGAGAGAGAAGGATAAAATCAACTAATCTTAGAAATGCTTGATAATGGCAACTTTTATTTAAGTCATAAAGTAACATACATCGAAATAAAAGTAGCACAGGATGAGAAATAAAGCAAAATCTTGAGCAAGATTGGTTACCAACCACCTTAAGTGTAGTGCGCCCTTCACATCTATTACATGTAAACTGCAGTAATAGCTGCCGACTCGATCGCACGTTACCAACAGAATCTGGATTTTTTTGTATCTCTGAATAAGCATCAATTTTAGGCTTCCCAAAGCCTTTGTTTTGATTCTTCTTTCCTTCATTATCATTTTTCATTCCGATACGTCGTGCAATGGGTTGCCGAATTCGCTTTTCGATGTGGTTAGGAGGACAAATAAAAAATGCAGATGTGAAGGATAGGGATAGAGCGCACATAAATCGCATGAAGTACATGACTGTTGCTGCTTGCGTATAATTTATCTAAAATTGACTGATACAATATTTTTTTAGTGAAAAATATAAAAATTAACATACCAAGAACCCTTTCATTCCGAAAAATTTATATTTCTTCTTTCAAAAGGCATAAATACAAGCAAATCTTTTCATTTGATAAATAGAACGAAATCAAGTTCGGATATAGATGACGTTATGTATCATATATCAAGAAATCTCAATCATGATTCTTCTGGCCTTACTTTGGAACTCACTGAGTCAAATCATCGAATAATGCGCATTTCAATTGTCGGTTTATGCTTCACCGATGTTGTCGTTCTCGTCAGAGGATACTTTAGTCTTCTTCGTGAGCGTCAATGGAATGTGTTGCCGAATGCAAATAGAAATTTGGCTTTTACTTCAAACATGCACCAAGGGATGATGTTCAGAAGAAAACGAATTCTGCAATCGAATTTATTAAATGATGAGGATGACAGTACTATGGATTTTAATAATTTTTCACGTCAAGGGTCTGTCCCTGAAATAAGTTACTCGGATTTATTTTTCACTTTACTTGGGGAAAGTACGCGCTGGTTAGTAGCAGGTTGCGTCGGTCTGACTCTTTTCGTAAGACGTGATCCAGCTACATTTACTCTCTGTATCGGTGCTATTGTAAACTCACTTGCATCAAAGACTCTTAAGGTGACAAAGTTTTTATACTCGATTACTCAAGTTCATCATCACCTATTTTCATGAAATCTTGAAAGATACGAAGCAGTTGATACGAGCACAAAATATTTAGCCTGGCCTAATATAATGTGCCCAGTTGGGCATTTGCCTACCTCCACGGAAATCCACTAAACACGGAAATTACCATTAAAATATTGTCCAATAAAATTGTCTTTACTCAATTTGTTTATTTTCATGAAGCCTTTTCTGATTGGCCAACTATTTGGTAATATTTCCATGTTCCATGACATTTCATTAAGGATGGTATGAATCCACCCACTTATCGTACGAAACATCTCAAATTACGCTCAACTTAGATTAAATAACTGCATATCGGCACTGTTCTGATAGCATATGTTGGATATTATAGTGTCAACTTTAAATTTTTCGATTGATTAAAATTTTGTTGAAGAGAACATGCGATAAATGCTATTTTTAATACGTGTAAGTTATATAGTAAAAACTTTGCATATCAAATTGCTCATCTGGTATCTGAGCAGATTGGCTAGGCCATGTTTTAAAAAATTGATAAATTTATTCATTTTCTAATGTTGAATTTCCTGAATTGCATGGATACTTCCTGGATAAATGAAAAAAAAGCTACTTCAAATAAGTATAGGGGCTGAAAAAATATTTAAAATTAGAATTTAATATTCAATATATTCTAAGCAGATTTCAATATCAAGATGTATATTTGCAAGTTAATTCGAATACCAAATTCATTCTTGTACCATTCATTTTTTATTGAACTTATACAAGTTTCTCTGTATTAAATCAGAAAGGTTTCGACCAAACTCGTCCTATTGGGGCTAAACTTCCTGGCCCTGGCATGCCTAGTTCACATGCAATGTCTCTTTCCTTCCTGGCTACATATTTGATATTAGTGCTCGATTTTTATCGGCCTACATGGTGGCCTGTTGACATTTCATCCTCTGAAGTTGCACTCATGATGTACGTATGTACTGTTGTGTTATGGAGAGTGAAAGCTGGACTTCATACTCTACCACAGGTTTTTAACATGACGTATTTTTCCAGTTAAACGTTATTAAATTTCAGAGAAAAAAATTAGTCAGAAAAACCAAGTTAATTAGTATTATCTGAAATTAATATTAACCGGATATTTAAAACTAAACTTGGGACATATGGCTTTTTTTTCATTTATTAGAATAAGTGATCATTCATTAAAACCGAATTCATTGTGTTTTTTGTGACCCAAATTAAATATCGCTTTTTTCAGAGGGGTAGTCAGTGAATCAATAAGTGAACAAAGGAATTTAATCAGTCATAGTGGGAATCATATAAATAATATGAAGACATGGGTCATGTAAAGATGTGACCAGTTTGACTATTTTGAGTGTGATTTAAGTGTCCCCCACCATAATGCCAACTCAAAATCAATGCAAATTTGGCTCAGATTTAATAGAAGTGAGCAAGTTTAATAAATTGCCTAGAATATGATATAAATAAAAAAGACCTTTCGTAAATTAAAATAGGCAATTAAATACTCTTCCGGAAGTAAAACGACAAGTATATTGTCCCTGTAATTTCCTCGCTGATTCATTCTTTTTTACTCATTAAGTAGTCTTTAGAAAGGTTTTTAATAGCATAATACTTGTATTTGCGATACCTTTTTTTTAATATTTTAAGGTGATTGTTGGAGCTCTCTTTGGTATTATCAACTCAATTGGATGGTTTTATCTTTGCGCCCCCTATGTGACCCCATTTATTGAGACTATTATTGGCCCCCAAATTTCATATACGATCTTAACATTTTTGACTCTAGTAGGCGGCTTAATGGTCAGCCGAGAAATTCAGTCTGCTGCAAAGTACATTATAAAAAAGGTGGGAATTTTTTTTTGATTTTCCAAAGTTAGTCTTTCAGTCCCTCAAAAGTTTTGCCCGAAATTACTCAGAAATGTACATTGAAAAGTAAATATTAGTAACTCTTATCCAATCAAAATACTGCTGCAAATTTGTCATTCTCCTAAGTCGGACTTCCAGAGTATGAACAATGTCACCAGAAATTACTGGAAAATGTATTATGAAAGGGTAACTAGAGATCATTTTTATCTGGCCAAAACAATGCAAAAGGTCACATATATGCTTAATTTTGATCACTGCTTTGTATCTATATGCAATTTCAAATTGTATTGACTTAACTTCAAAAATATTGATATGTAATGACCTGCGAGGGGAGGGACTTTAATGAACATTTGCATCTGTACCTGACCATCAATCAACAGAAATTCTCACAGAGATGAATAATATCAAGCTAATATTTTACATCGTCAGAAACTTTAAAGCTATGCCTTGTCCTTTATTATTCTAGCACCATGCTTTAATGATGGAACATAGGCAGCGGAAGGATTAGGTATTCATCAATTTGCACTTTCTTTGATACATATCAATGAGAGGAGATTTAGCGTAAATCATATTGTAATTGCCACATGGTCGACAATCATAATGGAATAGCATGATTTTTGCCAGCATTTACATCATACAGAATTTCTTGCAGCTCCCACCTCACAAGACTGCATTCAACTTTTCGCATTAATTATCAATCATTGAAAATATCTGCTCCATATCCAAAATCTTCATTGGACAATCAGTGCCACCTGATCCTTTTGAGTTTGCAAAAGATCCAATAGAAAAAATATTTGGTTATCAGCGCCAACTATCGCTTCGAGCGAGCAGATAAGATAATATAATCTAGCCCAAATATGTAAAATATTCTGATCATTTCGTACCAAGCTTTGCAGCAACCATATCAAGTAAACAGTCGTGTCCTATCATTTTATTTCATTTTGAAAGTATTACGATTCCATAAAGATGCTCTGCTGATAGTGTAAGCGCCTGCACGTAAAATTTGTAAATCTCCCATTTCTAAAAATCATGAGTCATATTATAATATTTACGTAATAGGATGGTACAAAAAAATTCGCATTACCCTATTAGCAGAATTGCTACTTGCATAATTTTGAAACCCATTATAAACTAGTAGACTGAAATTGCAACTGAAACTGACTATCCAGGGTGACAAAGATAACATTGATGAAAAAATTCATTCGAAAAATATATAATCTGATCATACTCTCCAAGCTTTATAAACTACTTCAAGGAAAAACCTAGTCAAATGGTGTTAAATCATAGCCTGCTTAAAGTGTACAGTAACAAAATTGTTTGTTCTCATTGCCCCGAAACGAATGAGGGCTGCATTAACATTCATTTCTAACTTACACGTGTGTCATGTACCAATTACACTCACGGGTAGTGCTCGATTCAATGCTTGAACTTGTTAAAGATTTTAAAGTATTGATACTAATGCTATCTAGTACTTTTACTATGCATTGTTAATCAAAATTAGTTCGTAAAGTATAAAGTGATAAATTCCTGTATAAATAGCTTAAGAAAGAGTAGGATAAATGTTATACATGCCTAACTTTATTATATTATATCCAACCTCACAAACTGAAGTAATTGCTCTGGATAACCCACACTTTGAACCAAGTTAAGAAACACAATAGCCTTGATGGGATATGAAAAAGGAAAAATTTCATTTTTGTTAAAAATTAGTCCTAAACAGGATGCAGTTCTATTCTTTAGGTTTTCAAGTTAAAAATACGAACAGAAATAAGTTATACTTGAATTCAGTTCTAGCTGGTATTTCTTAGGACAAGAATTGAAAGAATTATGGCTAAAAAGCGAATGTATAACAAGATTTGGGATAATTTAATGAAAGAATAGTAGGATTTAGTATGACTGAAGAATGGCAGTACTTTAGATGTTCTGGTACAGCTACAATATCCACAAGCCAGATTTTCATGCAAATAAATTAAGGTAAAGTCAAACTTTAAAACACAGGAGGGATCATGAAAAAAAAGTATTCTTGAAAAAAAATTTATATTTGTTTAGGATTATATTTTCATTGCACTTATATGGTTGCACCAGACAGCAGTAATTGTCGCAATATAGGAGCATACTCCTTATCTTCAATCCTACATGCAAAAAGATCCTTCCGACAATATCCACATCTTTAATGTCTACACCGTTTCATTATTCCACAAAGTATTTTCTTGGTGTTTCCCAAATTGACATCACCGATAAACTCCTTACGGAGTAACCCCATAGTTCAATATCTGTCCAATCTGTGCTTGACACTAATTAATTAAAAATATTTCTCACTCTTCTCTGTTTCACTCCGATTACCCTGCTACTGTGTAGAGTATTGATGTTATTTCAGAAAAGCTCTATTATTGCATACACTCACATAAATACATTCTAATTACACTATTTTGTTTAGTTTGTTGTAATTGTCTTGTTTGTTTTGCCTGTTGCTTTCCTATTCTTTTCACAGTGATAAAAAATTATAAATATAAAACTATGTTTCTTAAATGAAGAGGAAATGTAACTCAATAGTTTTATCTAGAGATCAAGAAAAGAGGCCTTTTTCTTTAAGCTATCAGTCCCACATGAACCCAGAGATTAAATAATCAAGCAGTGTTTATGATATAAATGCAATTTTCCTTGGTTAACTTACCCAAAATACTTGATACTATTGTTATCTGGATTTCAAATTTGCATAGACAAGTTACAATTTTGGCTGTTCAGATTTCCAGCATACGTGACTCAACTAGACTTGGCCAAGGAATCTGGATTATTACTCATGTAATTTTAGAACAAAAAGGATGCAGTGTAATCTAGGTCATTCAATATGGAGTATTTGTTTACTCAATGTTTAATTACTTGAGTGAATCATACCCAAAGAACTAGTCTTTCTCTATGGAATTTTTTTATTCAAATTATAAATCTATCAGTTTCTATTATAACTTGAATTCATCTTCATCTCAACAGCTACCACAAAGAGCAAAAGAGAGTTGATTTTTCAACAAGAGCTAAAATTATTTAATAATTTGATTTTTCAACATGATCTCTCTTTAGTTTCACTTGAATTAATCTATGCATATATTTTGAGAGGCATTTTTTCTGCTTTTCAAATAAGTTTTTATTAGGTAATCCCCATGAGCACATTACTATATCAGCCTTTGTTTAAAGTTTTTGTTGCCTATATGTGTTGATGATAAAATTTTTACTTTATTCAATATTGTTATCCTAAATACCAAAATTTGTACTTTCTACTTTTTTGAATAAGTTTTGGTGTTCTATACAGTTTTACCAACACTTATCTTTGGACATCACCAAATTTGAGCTTAAAACTGTTAGTCTCAGCAAATAATTGAACAAATTTGATTTCAAGGTCTAATCGTTGACAAACAAATGCAGAACAGGACAGAATGGAACAGAATGAAACAGACCAGGAGCTATAAGTGTATAGTTGATAAACAAGACTAGAGTATGAGACCACTGCAGCTACTTGCATGATAAGAAGTGAATCTTCTAGTCAATATATTTTTTTAGTTCAAGTTCAATGATGACTCAGCATATATTATTATTGGAGTTCAACAATGACTTGCCACTTTTGAAATAATCCTATTTAACCGATTCTAGCCTTTATTAGATACAGGAATCTTAACAAAAACAAAAAGTCATACTTAGCTTCAGTTTTTTAATATATAGAAATTAATTTGTAGGTCCTGATATATTAGTTTTGTCCACAGTAACATTTACATAAACAGGGATTCTGATCAAAAATGAATTTTTCAAAACAAATTTTTGATAGAATAATAAACTACTTTTACTAGAAGTAAGTCTTTAAACTTATCTTATAAAATTTTTATTTATTGCATATATGATGCTTTTTCTGGCATGAACAGGGTTACTCCCAGTTGCAGCACTTTTTATCCATAAATCTCCAAATTATTAAGCCAAAATTGTATTAGAAACTATATTTTTGAAGTTTGTAAGAGGAACAAGATCAATATACTGCCCCACATCTCTAATGATTGCATTTTGTTGTGGAAATGTCTCTTACAAGCTTTATCTGATTGTAGAATTTATTGTTTAATCATGACCTAATTGGAATTTATTTTCTTACACTCACTATATATTCGAATCATTCAAAACTTTCTCATTAGTTAAGTAGGTATGTGTTAGGAATTAACCGGCTAACGGTTAATCCTATAACTATGTTAGCTGCGTCATTGTTTCTATTCTCAGTTTAAGAATTCTGACTGCTGACATCATGTTCTCACTTTAGCCAATGGAATAGTGCCACAGCGCAATTACTACTGGTCCATCATATGATTGAATAATTGTCTGTCTTGCATTGCTAGAGTTCACTTCTAGCAACAAAGTAATATATATTGTATGATTTATGTTCAAATGTCTGCTTGTATTACAAAATCCCAATATCATTAAATTTAACCAAGTTTACATGTAAACATTACAATAATAGTTCTGTCTGCATTAGATCACATGCTGGACAGTTATGACCATTCTAACTGTTGCACAAAATTCTATTACTCTAAATTTACCATGACTGAAAAGAAAAGTTTTTTATATATATATCTGCATCACTGTAACTTTCGTTCAGGCCATAATTTCGTGGACAGTATAGATATCAAATTTGACCTTTTGCCTCTAATTTTGTATGCGCTTCCCTCACATGCTGTTTTCTTTCTTGTATAGAATATTTAAGTGAATTATTGGTGATACTTTCTTAATATAACCAAAGAAAAACTGTTGAAAACCGATCGAATTCGAATTGTTTGATCCGATTTACATGTTAAACAAAAAACATTTTTTAAATGTATTTTTGCTTTTGTATTTGAATCTGGTCAACATTAAGCAAGTTTAACTACACCCTGGGAGAAACTTGGGTACCACCAATAGATTCATAAAGGACAATTGGAGTTTCATATATGGGCAATTCGGACCAGTTTGGTTCAGTACATGAAGTCTCAAGCTGAACTGTTTTGAAAGCATTTGCTACAATTAACAAGAACCATAGCTATAGTATAACAATAAATTTTACGCTAGAAAAAAATGTGCAAAAAATGTATATTTACATATTTTTTTCTAAGCCATACTTTTTTCATCTAATTTTGAATCCGAATTTTTTCGCTTCGACGCTTTAGATAGTGTCTTAATAATACTCAAGAGAATTCCCCCTCCAATAAGCAATGCAACTACTAGTAAGCTCACACCAGTGGATATTTCAAAATGAAAAAATTCGAGAATCATCTTGAACCCCACGAATCCCAGCACTAGCGCTACAGATGGCTGCGAATAAAAAATACTAATCAATTTATAGTGAAATCGTATGAAATCGGTTTAATTCATTCATCACTTTACGTTCGCAGACAATTCCTACATTTCATTCCAGTTTATGCTGCATATTCGTGTACGCATATTGCATAAGTCACCTCATTGATTCGGCATTCGTTCGGTGATGTAATTATATTTAAGCCAGTCAAAAAGTTACTAAACTTTTGCATTAAAAAAAATAATTATTCAAGAAAAGTATTCTTTTTGCCTAACTAAAATACATAACCGAACAAATACCGACTCGCTAGGGAGTTGCATATATAAAAGCGTATATTCGTATGCATATGTACATTTACGTATATAACGTATATTCAAAATCAATAAATATGTAACTACAAGTCAATATAATTGCAACAAACCAAGTTAAGCCGATTTTCCGATGCCATTGAGTCAGTACGCATCTAGCAATAAAAAATTCACTAGTCAAAATTCATCATTTATTTAACAAACTGACTTTGTAAATCAATGCGCCTATCTCATTCGCTCATTTTACTTCAAGATTTCTTGGCTAATCTAGAGTAAATTGTATGAAACCGGCCAAATTTGAGCTCTACAATGTACAAATATTTGACTTGTTGATGCCAATTTTTTCTTATTTTAAAAAATATTGTTTGATATTTAAACATTATTGCAAGTTGAAATGACCGTGTCATAACTAACAAACTTTTTGTTAACTATTCTCTACTTGCCTTCTATATTCTGGAAATTATTCTATAGAAAGGAGTCTAAAGAAAAAGGAAAAAAATTGCATCAACTATAATTCTCTTTGCATATTTTCTGCTACCATTGAAATTCTTTTAGAAAAAAAAATCTTAAGGAAAAGGAAAATATTGTATTGTGCACAATTTAAGTACCCATCTCACTTTCGTATCTGCTTACATTCTATAGTCCTACTGAAATTGTTCCAATAAATTTGTTCTAGAACAACTTTAAAATGAAGTATAATATGAATGCTGTTTTCTACATCTCTCCTTTGTCTAACTTCCTATCCTTGAAATCCATTTTTTCATCATATGATAGCATTGGCACAGTATATGACTTATTCATTTCAGTTGAAATGTTCCTTGAAAATGTTCTAGAACAATCTTAAAAAGCAGATTTTATTTTGTAGTTTGTGTTCTTTTTTCTAAGAGTGCTTCCTATCTTTGAGATTCATGTTTGTTTCAAATAATTAGAATAGTTTTCTCTACGTACCTTCAAATAGGGTAGCTGATCAATGGCTTTGGCAATCAGCGTATATACGCTCCGTAACCCCATGATTGCAAATATATTACTCGAGTACACAACAAAAGGGTCCTGGCTAACACCAAGGACAGCAGGGATGGAATCCACTGCAAACACGAAATCACTGAGCTCGATACATACTAAGCACAGCAAAAGGGGGGTGGCTACCCTCTTACCACTACCCTGCTTGCTGGTAAAAAATCGATCTCCATCGTATTCATCTACCGCATCCACCAATTTCTTTGCTATCTAAAAAGCCGCAGAATAATTAATTGGGAACTAATAAAATAAGCCCATTTTTCATATACCTTTTGATACATAAATTCAGTTGAAATTTTATGAATCGATGATTTACTAAACTATATAATCTATTATTCGATAGCTTTACACTCCACTGACCTCCCTTCACTGGTGTAAGTTGACATCTCTAATTCGATATATTCAACTTACTGACAGTTTTTGGAATATCGACTGTACACAGGGTAAACTTCAACTGAAACAAACTGGTAGGGATCACCGAATTAGTCAATGCAGTATACCGGAAATTCATTGTATCTGAAAATCTGAAGCTCAACTTGGACATGGTATGACTTTTTTTACTTACTTACTATAAGTGAAAATCCATTCAAAGGGAATTAGTTACATATCATGTTTACTGTATGGATATGCAACGAAATTACTCTCTGGCTCTTTAGTACCAAAAAAAATGGCTAAATATTAAGTCATATTCAATTTGACCACTTTTCTAGAAGCTTATTCCATAACTACATTTTTTATAGTGACTGGTATACTGGATTGTATACTATACTAGTCTGCACCAATATAAACATAGATAACGTAACACATGGCTAACGACACAAATTCAAAACTTATGTACAGGGCGTAACAAGAAATGTTACCTTAACAACAGTGTTGTTGGATAAATCATGGTCCTCGTCATCTTCCTGAAGCAATTTCCAACTGCTAACAAGTAGTATACCAGCAAATATAATAATAATCCAGTTGAATTTTTTAACAACAGCAACTCCAAGGCCTATCATTATGCCTCTCATTACAACAGCTCCTATGATTCCCCAGGTTAAGACGCGACTCTACCAAGAAGGATAAAATCTGTGGATGGTTATGTATCTATATGCGTACGTATGAATTTTCCTATACTGCAAAAAAAATTAACTCCCGTACAAAAGACCGTTTTGAAAGGGTTATATTGAAACAAAAAGGATTACTTATAAATTTTCATCCCATAACCTTTTGTTTGAGACATATTTATGCGGTTTCAAGTTAAACGATGCGCGTGCAAAAACTTAAATTTTTCCAGAAAAATTACTTTTTTCTAGGTCATAAATGCTCATACTATTGATATTCTATAAATCAATGGTCTACTAAATCACACATTACATAATTTCATTGCGTTACACTCCACCAATCTTCCTTTGTTGGTTTATATTCATATCTCTAATTAGATATATTCAATTAACTGATAGTTTTTGGTGTAACCGATGGTGTCAGTTTATGGAATATCAACTGTACATCATCAACAAATACAGTTTAAAAGTTATCTGTACATATTATTTGTACTGATAATAGAATTCAAATTTGAAAAGAATTATTTCTCTACATGTAAGCAACATCTTTTTTGAAATTTTGCATTTAAAAAATTATTCCTCAAATGAGCGGAAAAGTTAAAAGACATTGGAAACAAAAAAATAAGTCACAGTCTAAAAACTGCATAATTTATAAATATTCTAACCGTGATGAAATAAATATAATTAAGGTAACAATGCAAAAAATTTTCTGAAAATTTTTTCAATTAAATCATTAAAAAGTCATTAGATTATACATCGTGTTGTTATTGTCATATTTTTGGTCACTGGATAAGCTATAGAATTGGGCAGAAATTGACTCAAGTTGTTTTATTGATATACGTTTGTAACGAAATTTCAAAATGAATGTAGCTTTGATTGTTGTGAAGCAAGATTCTGCATACAATTTTAAGCAGAAAATGCTTATCTGTTGTTTTATTCTCTTATTCTAAAACCAAGTGCATATTTCAAACATCTGTACGACTGATATATATATATATTTATGGGCTTACAGGCATCAATATTTTTGCGATTTTTTATTAAAAAAACAATAAAACGAAAAGAAACTTTATTCAGTAACTCTGGATATAATGAATTTGCTAGGATCACTGAAGTAACAATTTGTTACATATTATCCGAAAATCTGAACCTGAACTTAGACATGCATAACTTTTCGTTTTCTCGTTCAGTGAAAATTTGGTATGAGTTCATATGCATTCAAAGCTTTTTATTTCAAATCAGGGGAAAAATTCCCAGTGACTAATGAATTAAATCGGATTATTTCATGTGTTTAAACAAGAATCACCTGATGCTGAATAGGTACGGCAAAGTAATCAAAGAGCATAATAAAGACAAAAAGGTTGTCAACGCTCAAACTCTGCTCTACTAGATATCCAGCGAAAAACTCCATTCCACTCTTTTGACCAAGGAAAATCCATGTTGCAGCACCAAAAAGAACTGCTGATAGGATTGACATGAGTGTTTTAATGACTGCAGTCTTATATAATTCGGAGGATTCTTCCAATGGCGCATCTAACAATCCTCCATTATTCACTATAGGTGTAGCCTTTGATGTAGAGGAGGTGCCATTACGCTGTGACATCGAAGGTCCAGAACTTCTTGAGAGAAGTGATACATCTTGAAAGTCCAAAGGGCTCCCAAATGCAGGCTCATATCCTGATGCAAATGCTCTTCCTGACATCACCTTGGAGACGCTCCGATTTGCCATGCCTGACCCTCCTGAATAATATTTTTCATGCTCGCCTGTGTTAATATGGGACTTTTCTGTGCTCTTCCCTTCAGATGAAATCGCTTTTGACAACGTCGGCTGAGGAATCCAATAATCTTTTTCCGCTGATGACAGGGCAGTTGAATTTTCTTGCATTTGATAAGTCACGGCAATAATATTTTCTGCCGTGTCTTTGTTATGAGAAAAGTGTCCCCGTCAGGACATTACTGAGACGTAAATGAAGCAGTTTAAAATTTTTACGGTTTCAGGCGCATGTACACCAAGCAAACATTTTGACACAATAATCAATAAATCCATTTAGGGTTAGCTTTCATCTAATTGATCGAGTAAAGCGCTAATCATGGTAGCAAAGCTACTATGCGTTCGCCGGGCTTTTCATATGCTAGCACTAGTGCTCGCGTGCCAGGGACGCTCAATGTCGCTTGGAGGCAGAGCGGACACTCGGTTTAAGCGAGGTAAAAGGAATTGCTACAATATCTTAATCAAAAATTAAATTGAAACTTGAGTAGAGATATCTCAGAATAATCGGATTATGAAAAGATTAGGCTAAGTTATTGTTATTAATTATCAATGGTGTTCATCAAAAGTGTGTTTATTGGACATGCTGAAATCATTAAAATTGTAAATCATATCATACGAATTTTTTCAAATCGAGGAAATTGAAGCCTCTAATAGAACGGATAGCTTAGATTCTCTAGATAAAATGCAAATGCAATTCAATGTGTTCAATGATTTTCCGTGTTCCGTGGTTTTCTCTTGCGAAATTGCAATGCACCATTTCACTGTCGAACGATGGGCCTTCACTGCTATATCTTTAACCATTCAATCAATTCATTATTCAATAATTATTTTCCGAGGAGAAAGCTCATATCATAATCCTGATTGCAACAACTTTATAGAAAGCATTACATACATTTAAATATGACACTAGCGTAGTGTATGATGATAAACATTTCATAAAAATTCTCATGTGTGACCTTTTATTATAAATGAAGTCATTATGATCTGAAAAGTCATAGTAGCATTTATCATTAATGAAGCATTTATCTTTGCAAAATCCTTCTACACTTAATTATCGTACACTACACTTTTACCTTCAATATATATATATATATATGTTTATTACTCGATTTTACCTTTACAAGAAAAATCTAGAAAGAATTAATAAATACATAAAATATATAGCAAATGATTCGAAGTGGGTAGATATTTGTAAACGGTCTAAAATATCATTGAAATAATATTTCTTCTTGAAATATACTACATATTCAGAACAATAACAACTTCACAATGCATAAATAGTTTTCATAAGTGAAAGAGCAAAAAAAGGCGCATTGGCGACTTTTCAACTTGAAGCCATTTTATATTTTAGTAAAGGCCAACATTCATAATAGTACTCGAAAGGTTCAAATCCTGCATTTTTCGAAAAAATTACCATGCCTTGGAAATCACTAAAAAGTTTTATAACTTTTTTACGTCCAATTAGTTTTATTAAGAATATAACAAATAGTGAATAAAAAGGAAAAGATATAAATGTATTCTTAGAATATTTTATTCATGTTTTTTTTATCTTTTCTATAAGCATATTGTGTCTCAATAGACAATTGTGCCAGCCAGTTGACTCGTTTATCATAACACGGTTAAAAAAATTACACTGTTGGCAAATAGCACTTATTGCTCTTAACAACTAACACTGAGCCCTGTCATATATAACTCCTAACAAATAACGTGGTAAATAAACTATTCTGTTATACAGCGTCTCAAGTTGAAGATAGCAACCATCACCAAATTTCACTGAAGCAGTCAGCATCCTTAATCCAAGGCCTTCAACTCAGCCTGAAACTAAGAGGCGGGGTTACTAGTTTAGTGGATTTACCCTCTAAGGCTACTATTTTAGGGGATTTGAAGGGGGGCGCAAAAGATGTACACCCAGTGCCCACCCCCCTGGTTACCAATGAAAAGCAAACTGGATTTTTTCATAAAATGTTGAATTTGGAAACTCGTGAATTTCCAAAGTTTGTAACAATGGCAGTAATGATGTTTGCGATTATATATATCTTTACACTAACCAGGTAAATAATCTATAGGACTTTTTCAACTTACTATCAGCTTAAAATGAATGATTAAGTAAATTAAATTCGATTTTCATCACCTAAAGTCAATCGATTTAATTTCTATATATTCGACTAATTTCATTTCTTCAGTAGATGAAATTCGAATACAATTGCATTCAATTTTCATCAACTAATTTAACATTTTACTAACTTAAGCTCAATTTTTATTGATTAAATTCAATCAAACTCGATTTGCATCGATTCAGAATTGATTCATAAACGCTTTAAGTCGCCATTTTTACTATTATTAATTAGGGATACTAAGGATACGCTTATTGTGACAAATTGTGGGGCAGAATCAATAGCTTTTTTGAAGGTCTACGGGGTTGTGCCTGCTGCTGCGTTATTTATGTTAGCCTATAACTATATGAGTAACCATGTTAGCAGTCGAAAACTATTTCATATGGTAGGTTTGTATACAAACAAATACCATCTTCCCCCGAATATAATATATATCCCTGTTTTGGATATATGCATGAGGATTCTGTTTGACTTCAAGAAAAGATATAGCAATATGAAATAACTTTTAAAGCATTTAAAAGTGTGTACAGCTGCAAAAGCATACTACCCTCTCCCCGAATATAATACGGGGGGGGGGAGAATAAATGAATGGTATCCCAAGAAGAGATTTTCCGAATAGTACCCTCGAAGGGTTATATCGCACTGAATTTTTTGTGAAATTATGACCATAGCTCTGTAAGCATTTTAGTAGTGTGCACATGGAAACACATAATATAGACTTTATCTGAATATTACACAGGAGGTTATAAACGAATAGTACCATCTAAATGTTCTTTTGTAATTGACATGGTACATCTCTATAAAGAAGGGGAATAGGCTTTGAAATGATGAACTTCATCCTCATAATCTTCCTTATTTACATTTGTTTGTACACAAAAGTAGCCGACTTAAACTATTTTTGTTCTCTTAATAAATTTCTTCTACAGCCGTAAAAATTTAATTTAAAGTGTAGAAAAAGTAATGTAAAAAGGCATATGTTCCAAATTCTTTAGTTTTTCTTTAATTCTAAAAATTTGAAAATCCACTTATCTAAATATGTAATTAGGTACTATACATAGTGCAATATCATGCACTGGTGGCTATTGATGAAATTCGTATTTACATTACATTATATTTACGAAAATCTGAGTAAAAGAAGCCTCTATTTTTAATTAAGAGGCAAGCTATTTTTTTGCTAGTGAATTATTTGATGACAATATTTATTGAATCGGTAAAAATTTTTGTTACTTGTACTCTTATTTTATTATTGTTCTGGATTATTAGATTTTTTACGTTCTTTCCTTTAATTTATTACTGAATAATATCTTTTTGGTTAAATCGGCAAAAGTACATTCTAACTTTATTATTGTTCTGGGTTATGAAAATTTGGGCGAAATAATTCAGATTTACCCTCTAGCAGTGGCTGGCACAAGAATTAATGAAATTTATACTTCACGAGATTTTAATGCCTTTGTCGATTTTTTCAATTTATGTATTTATAATTTCAGACGATTATGCCTTTTTTTGCTTTTTATGGAATTTTCGGGCTTGTGTTGTATCCGCTGAGAGACAAGCTGCATCACTCTGGAGGTATTTATATTCAATATATATATATGCTTATAAATGTATGTCAACCTGTTTACATTACCCCCAACATCAGGAATCCTGCCATTGTTCATAACAACTTCTCCAAATATTGAAAAATCACTAAACTAGGGGCTGATTAGAGAAGGCCTTTATCGAAATAATCGAATTCAGTGGATTTTAGTGGATAATAACTTTAATGTAATGTTGCAAATCACCAGCGTGATATATTTTTTAATGCTCATATTTGTAAATAGGAAGTCAATTAGATATCTTAACTGTTTTATTCGACGTGACCAACTTCGGAAATAGTTCTTTTTTTTTACTTTAAAAATCAAACTGCACGGTTTTAATTTGTGGAATTCCAGTGCATTTACCTTCTCGCATTAAAAAGCCAAATACACAATCAAAGGGAAATTTTTTTAAAGGAATTCCTTTGGAAAATAAATTCCTTCATACAGTTCAAATTATATTTTTTATTATATCCCCAAATATGCGGTAGGATTTGAAAAGGTGGAACATTTCATTGGTTTAAATTATTCTTAATTTGTTGGTTAAAATGAAATTTCTGCGATATTTGTTCCTGCCAAATCGGGATTAATTATTAACCGATTGATCCTAGGTTCAAATCGTACCTAAGAATTTTTAGCCAAATGTACAATGCAACAAATTAAATCTATACCCCCTACTTTGGCCCGTAGATGAGCCCCGGTCATTCCGGGTACTTGAAAATTTTTGTTCTTTATAATAAATTTATGCGAGTTTACTCTGTATTAAGAGGATGGTTTTTTTTTCAGGTGCCTTACGAGCTGAAGATCATCCATTAGCTTATCTGATTAACTGTGGAAGATTTTGGTAAAAAATTTATCTTTTATGAAATTTGTTTGAGTACGAATAGTAATAGTAATAAACGAAGAGAGAGTTTGAAGTAAATAAGTATACTTCAACATTGAAACGTTCTAGAAGATTCTTTTCGAATATAATTCAATTAATGGCTAGTATACTGTACCTATCGGAATTAATAGGAATAATTATTACTACCCAGGCACAAATATTCCAAGTTAGCTTTTATACGATACTCACAAATTGTTCTTTTTTTCATCTATGTTATTGGACGATATGCGTACAATATATATTTCAGTAGACTGGGAACTACTTGAATGACTAGGTAGTATACAAATTCTAGATTTTTTTTACAGAATTGTTCTAAAATAATATTCATTTTGAACTGCGTACGGGGTCTAATCAATTTGAATTGATTGATGCTGGTTACAGGTTCAAAGCAGCTCTTGAGGCTATAAATAAATTATTCTTTTAAACTTTAAACTACTCAAAAGAGCAGTTTTGTTTTCTTTTCTTAGGGAAGGTTTAGAAGTTTTTTTGTGAATTGTAATGTAAAATATCATTCATAGTTGAATTAACAACTTTTGAAGGTGCTTATGTACCTTCAAACTGCTACTATAATATATGCCGATACTTGCATACATTTTTCATGTTTCTACATATATATATATGAAATATTGGAATTCTACCATCTTTAGGTTATTTTCTCTATATTATATTATATCCGAGTTATGGGGTAGTGCTGGAATACCCTTGTTATTTTGGACATGTGCAAACGAAGTGACGCCCATCAAGCAGGCCAAGAGATTTTATACGTAAGTGCTACAAATGAATATTGGGTACAAATATCGATGAATGGAAATAATTAGTAAATTATATATGCATCTATCTATCTAAACATAATTACATATAAATATATGGATGTTCAAAAATACTTAAAAGCCCAGTGCCTACATACAGACATACATCCACAAATATATATTTATATATTGACTAATTCCACTGTAGAATACTGTTGTAATGCTGAAATAACGTTTTTTTCAAAAAATTACAAAAATATTTTATTAAGGGTAGCATCGATTGATACATATATGCAGCTGCTTGCGTACTTGGTACATTTACACAAGCATCCAAGCATGTATTCATACTTCGAACGAATATATATATATATATATATATATATATATGCAATAATGAGAATCAAAGTACATGATGATTCATTCATAAAAATATATATGTATGAGTTCTCCTATTTTGACCTTGATAATTAAGCTCCATGCAAAATTTCAACTATATATATATTTTCAAATAGATTTTACTTATTGTCATTTTCATCCTATAGCCCTTTGTTTTAGACATGCTCATGATGTTCCGATATCTAATGCATAATTTATATAGGGGGTTTGGCTTATTGGGTAATTTAGCGCCAGTTGCATCAGGCTTAACAATGGTACACGTGGCGGGAAAATCATCTAGACTGTTGAATTTCTCAAAAGAAGCAGCATTCGCACGAAGCATCAAGGTAGTTTTTCGAAATTTATGAAGAGTTTTTAATTCTAATATGTTGATAATCTTTTTCTTTTTTTAGAATGAAGCATATTTATCTATTATTTATAGTACAATTTTTATTATACAAAGTCTTACGGATTCGTAACTTGCATTTGTATGTATCCCAAATTCGGTAGAAAATGTTGCTCTTTTTAGAAATTGTTTTGCCATCATTATGCTAAATTAATCATAACAAAAAAGAATAATTTAAAAAACAGGTGCAGTTCTATTTGGAAATTTCTCGTTGTCAAAAATTTTATTGTAGCAAGAAACAATTATGTATGAAGGACAATTTGTACGTATGCATGAAATTCCTTCTTTTACATTAGTTAGTGAGCCGTGTTTAATGAATTTATATTGCTCCTCAAAAGTTTTCCTAAAATATTTAATTCTGTTACTGTGAAAGTGATAGAACAATGAGAAAAAATATCTCAGTATGTACAGGAAAAGAGTTATTTTTCTAGCATCTAGAAAGTGTTTCTACTTCAACGTATTTTTGTAGATTATTCTGGAACATTCTAGATTTAACGAATCATATTAAGAACCAAAAATTGTTCTGAGGATAAGTTTTGAAAATTTTGCCAAAACCGTCAGAAGCTGTGGGATTTATATTATGGTAAAATAATATAAAATTATTCTAGAACATTTTAGACGTTCTGGGAATATTCTAGAATAGAAAGCATTCCATGTACTTAAATAGATTAATAACCGCATAAAATTCCATGCATTACTAATATGCATGAGCTCATTGAAAGACTTTATGCTCTGGTTTATAGGTTTTAACAATAATACTTCTAGTGGCAGGGGCAATTACAGTAGGCTTATATGAATATGTCCACATGCTATATCAAAAAGAGCTTAAAGACGATCCTCACAGCGAACATGCTACTCTGGCTCGTCAGCCTAAGGAAAAGGTAAAACTATTGTATTTGAAAGGTCATCACTGAATTTCATTGGCTTTTATGGTCATTTCTTTGTGAATTCCAAAAAAATGACCCTTATGATGAAACCCTAACTAAAATCCGTGCTGCATAAGATGGTCATTTTTAAAGCATATGACCATTTTAAGCTGAAATAGTCTGACAACCTACTTCAGTGTAATTAGAGGTAAACTCTAATTATACCAGTGACTCGTACTGTTATATGATAGATACCTAGAGTTAGTATATAGTTCTTTTAGGGATATCTTCTATGACTATGTTTAGTTGTGCTAAATCGATTTGATTCGTGGTACCTGCCATTGCCAGTTTCATTTGCAGTCCGAATGACAATTCTCTGAAAGTGATAATTCATTGATGGTTACATTTCATAGACAAGTAACAGTTCACTAACAAGTCGATTGTGCAAAGCTCCATGAAGAGAGCAGAGAGTAAGAAAGATTTTCAAATTTGTGATTGAAAAATCTGTGGGGACGACTAAATTCACTTGTTTCATCTGGAAATTCGAAGCAGAACTTGGGACAATTTAACATTTTTGTTATAAGCGAATGTTGAACAAAAATTTATTTTTTTGAAGACTATTCATTATATTGAGTAGTATACTAGTTTTTTAAGGGGGTGTCCAGATATACAAGGTATACGAGCAATTTCACAAGAAAAGTCTTAATCTAGTCAGCTGTCCAGTTTAACAAGGTGAATGGATATACGAGGTAGCCGACTTATGAAATTTATATGCAGTTCATATCGATATGGACTTGTTGACTCTACAAATACCCTGTCAAAGTATAGCTTCCATTGTTGAAGCGCAACCATAGAAATTATTTTTTGAATTTGATTTAGATCAATTTTATGGTTAATTTGTAATTTATCATAATTTATATTACTCTCCCTCTTAACAGTTTTTTTTAATGTAGATGGGATTAATTGAAAGCTTTAAATTTCTGTCCAAGAGCAAGTACTTAGGGCATATTGCAATTATGGTAATGAGCTATGGTATCTGTATGGAATTCACTGAGTTAATGTGGAAGGCTATAGTGCGAAAAGCTTTTAGTGATAAAAGCGAATATATGGCCTTTATGGGTAAATACTCACAGGTAACCCGAACCACGGGTCATCCATGTTTTCAAATCAAGTGGTAGTCACAGAATCTGCATAAAAAAACTATTTTTTATAGTATCTAATTTAATATTCATATATGGTGATTTTTATGTTTTAACTTGAAGTATTCAGATTAGTAGTTTAAAATGCAGTCCGCTATTATAGTTCAGTTCAATGTTACAGTTCAGATCACTACTTCAGTTTAGTTCAAGTAACCTGTACAAGTACATAAAAGAACCGTTATGTTACTCACAACATGTTTAAATTTGGATTTAGGGTAACTTGGAGTATTCAGATTGTTGGATCCAGATTCAGTTTGCTATGGTAGTTTCGTTCAAATGATTAATAGAAAATACAGGCATAAAATGCTTGAGGCATTGTTTTTTCTATGTATTTTGCTGTAAATTTACTTAAATTTCAATTAGTTTTGTGATTTTTTTAACACATTGATATGCATTTTGCAGTGAACATATTTGAATTTCAATCAATTTTGTTATTTGCGCCTTTTTATGTATTTTGAATTAAACTTACGTAAATTTCTATTACTCTTAGATGGTGGGGTATGCAACTGCTACTGTTATGTTGCTTGGAAATCAATTAGTGCACAGATTTGGTTGGGAATTAGGTGCTTTGATGACCCCGATAATGATGCTCCTATTGGCTATACCATTTTTTGGCTATATTGTTCTTGGAAAAGTCGAGGTAATATTATAGGTATACTGCAATAGTACTGCAATTTATTTGAAAATATTAAAAAAATCAGTAAAAGTCAATAAAAAAGGCAGAAATGCAAAAGATAGAGTCCTCTGAGTGATGTGGCCGTTTCGTAAAATTTCTGGAAATATTATTCTTTATTTGATTCCATTATTTCATAAAATTTTCTGGTCTGAACTTATCCTCCCACCAATTGTCCTGGCATTTGTATATTCAACAAAGATCGTTCCAAAAGCATATTTCAGATAATAGTGCTCGTAGATTTTCATTGGATTAAATTTACTCAAAAGTACCTCATTTTTATGTGAACTAATGCATTTTTTCATAAAACTAGGCATCTTAGCGCTATATTTAGTAAGCATTATAGATATGAAAAGTTATATACGGAATTTTTTATCTCTAGGCTTCGAGAATGGCGTTGATGAGGGCAGTGTATATTGGAGCTGTCCAAAATATTATGTCCAAAGCTACCAAGTATGCATTATTTGATCCTACTAAAGAAATGGCTTACATACCTTTAGATCAAGCCAGCAAAGTCAAAGGCAAAGCAGCTATAGGTGAGATTTTTTTATCCGTTCACAAGTATACATGAATTGAAAATATTTTCTACTCAACACCGGAATTATGTCCCAAACAAAAGGTCACAGGTATAAAAATGCATACAAAAACTATTGTTCTCAAATAAATAAAGGCAAATTTTAGTGTGACCTTTCATTTGAGGCGTAAATCTGGGGAGAGCGTAGATGCAGTAAGTTTTAATATGTTGTCCCAATGCATCCAATTTGTCAGTCAATATCATTTTGAGGGTTGCTTATGAAAAACCATAAGAAATAGAGATAATAAATCTATCCAAACTTACTAACAGTAAATTACTTAGGATGCGCTGAATGAATCGGCGTACAGAAAAATTTACTATATTGAAGCTGATCTTGGCTCATTATGACTTTTTCGTGTACTCGTCATTCGTGAAAATTCGTTATATCCGAATTTTACTACACCTGGACATATGTATTAAAATTTCAAAATTTTTGCTAACCTACCATGCACATGAGAAGAATTTTAAAATTACAAAGAGATCACTGTTGAAATATGATTTGATGCATCGAAAAGGTTTCGAAACAAGTTACGTTGAAATATAGGATTTCAGAATAATCACTGATTGTTGAATTTTACAAAGAGTTAAATTAGCTATATAATAATGATTGAACAATTTACATCAATATATAAGGCTAATTTAAGCATCTTGATAAAAAAATTCAGTGAAAAAGCCTTTTTTAAACGAATCAAGTAATAATCGAAATATTCAATTTTCAGAATTGTAGAATACACCACCATGAATTTGAGTTGTACTTGTCGAATTTCATATTTTGGTTAAAAAATTCATTTCATATTTTGTTTGTAACAATTTTCTCAATGAGCTTGTGATCATAGATATATCAATTTAATATATATTTATTATTTTATATGAGAACATATCGGGATTGTATTCTAGCATTGATTCATAAGGAATCATTGCAAACTTGCAGATTATAATTCTAAAGCATATTTTGATGGTTGATATCTCTTCTGTGTTTTGTGATCAAGTATTCGTAACAACCCACAGTAACGTAAGTATTGGGGTATGAGATTGGGTAGAGAATACATAACCCAGTTTCCTATTGCTCGATTTTTACTATATGCTTCAAAGAGCACTCTGTCTTTTCATATAGAACATAAAAAATAATTATTCATTCTGTGTCCAACTTCAGCTTCAGATTTTCAGATACAACTAGACACGTTCGATTTACTCTAAGTGTGCTCTAAAGTATTCATAGCAGTGGTTATCCACTTTT
The DNA here is from genome assembly GCA_032358265.1 of Vaucheria bursata. NCBI lineage: Eukaryota > Xanthophyceae > Vaucheriales > Vaucheriaceae > Vaucheria > Vaucheria bursata. The sequence continues at coordinate 14,484 of JAULBW010039130.1, read as the reverse complement.
ATAAATGTAATAAATGCATATATCAATGGTTATTTTTACTACTGTAATATGCAGTCACATAATGTTCTAGAACACTGCGTTATTTCAATTGCGCAATGTAAAAAACGTTGGGTATAACGAATCCACTTTCATGGAATTGTTGCTTATAATAGAGAATCGTAGATACTTTGTATTGCGTTAGCTTTAAACTTTTCAAATATAACAAATAAATTTGGTGACTCTGACAGATTCATTGTATCCTAAGTTTATGCTATGATAGTTTTAATATGAAAATCTGCACTACTGGTTCTATGATTCCATTGGTACGTTATTGAGTATTCCTAATGAAATAAGTGAACCCATTTTTACAGACGTACTGGGTGCAAGGTTGGGTAAATCGATGGGGGCTTTTGCCCAACAAGCAATCGTCTTAATCAGCGGCAGCGTTATCTCCGGAGCTCCAATTTTGGCTACGATGTTTGTACTTATCATTATGCTTTGGAGCAGTAATGTCATTCATCTTGGTAATGAATTCAGAGATAAAACTGACCAAGCTAGCCGACGAGCTAGGGCACATGCAATCATAGAAGACAATTTGAAGGGAAAAAAGAGAAAAAAATGGTGAATGAGATAAATGACATGCGCCTTGCTTTTTACTTAAAACTTTTCTCCTTTTTGTTTAATTTTAATGCGTATGATTTTTGCTGAAATTCCTTCATGTTGAAGGAAAAAAAGAAATAGTAAATGAACGAAATTAAAAAAAACATTAGTTTTACTTAATATGTATTTTTCGTTGCTTGCTTACTATTGAATATGTAATTAATGACCTGTTTTGATCCAAAATGTAACACCTAAATTTGTTGTTCTAGTAAAGTTCCTGATTATTATTCTAACTTGAGACCAGTAAGATGGGTGGTTCATTTTTATACTCATTGTTAATATGGGATGGTTCCTTTCTAAGCTTATTAGCAGGTTGGTTTTCTCAACCATGCCAAAAAAGTTAGAGCTTAGAGTATTAAAAAATTCGATCAGGAATGCTCTTGTAATGGTGGATTGACTAAAATCACATCACGTAAGCCTAGATGCCATAAATTGGCAGAAATCTCTCTGCATAACTAACCACACCTAACATTAATCTTGATTTGTACCCGTTTAGTTGATTTAAGGTAATTTCCATCAGCACAGCACAAAGAAAGCGGAATATGTTAGACAAATTTTAGTTGGAGTTGTCTGCTTGAAAGTACTTCTTCCTCTAGTAGGATTTAATTTGGTCATTTCCCTACAGATAATAATACGTTCAACACCTACTGTGGATATGCTTCCACCAAGAGTATGATTTAAGTGGACCCATGAAGCAATAGACAAAAGAGCAAAAGGACGCGCTGATTTGTGACAAAAAGGCAAAAAGATATTGAAAAATAAAAAGAACTGTTGTTGTGGGATTGGAAATACAAAAGTAATAATATGCTATTGCTATTTTAACAGATATTTACGTGTATTAGATCAAATATAAAAGAGAATAAATCTTAAATTAATCAGTTTGAGAGTGTCAAAAATAATATGGCATTCAAATATTTTTTGCAACTTAGCAATTAACAAATATAGTAGACTTTTAGACGAGCTAAAAAACTTCATCTGAAAAACGTACATTCAATAGATATTAAAATTTTGAATTAAAACCTGAAATATATTTTTTAATAGATCATATCAAGTAGAATTGACAAGCAAAGTAAGAGATTACTCCTTGATACTGTACATTAGTCTTCACTTCGGTAGTAGCAATGTAATTGTCAATACAATGCTACAAAAATAAAATAACTTATTGGGAATATGTGATTGCACCTACATACTGCCATACAGCAACAAATTAGCCTTAAAGATATTGACTTGAAAGCTTACTTCAAGCATCAATGGAATTGTCAGTGCTTTATTCTAATTAATATCTGACTGAAGTTGATGCCATTTATTGTACATTTAAAACTTGCGCCTTTAAATTTTTTGCTGCAACTAATAAAGTAAATTATTGGTAAAGTGCTTAAAATGTATTTTAGTGAAACACTTTTGGACCCATGAAGTCTTCATTCCGACAATAGATCTATTATGCTCCGCGCGGACAACGCTAAGTTCTTATGTCGCCAACGTGCACGTGATGTCATAATATCTCAAGTCAACATAAGGTGAAAAGTTTTTCCTAAGTCGACGCCAAATCGAAAAGCAATCTGAAAGATGGTAAAAAAGATCTTTTTTCTGCAAATAGTATCGCGATTAGATTTTGGATTGAGCGCGTGATTACTAGATCTGTATATAAGAAAATACTGGACTTTTTCATGGCGAGTATGATTCGCATTAAATTTAAATTTTACTACTGGTAATTGCTTAATAATACTAATATACTGATGACAATAGCAATGACCGTAGGTGCCGGCTTTGATTTGGTTTATGCGTTAGTATTCAGCGCCATTTTGTTCGGAATCATTGCTATTAGAAATCTTGCAGTCAATGGAGGACCTGATAATGTCCAGCCGATTCGAAAAGGGTTGACAGGGTTATGGGGACCAATATCAAGTAGCGTAGATTGGTGAACATCACATGATTTGCTCACTTATTTTTTAAGTTTTTTCGTCATGTCTGCTTAGTTTTTCATTTCTTTTCATAATTTTTCGCGATTTCCGTGAAGATGTGGAATTTTAATACGATTTACTTCTAGGTGTGAAGAGAACTACATTTACAGTGGATACGTTGCCGAGATGCATAACACCGTGTCAAGTGGAGTTATTACTCTCGTCGGAATAAGTGGATTGTACAGTACTCTAAAGTGTGCCTCTGAAACACGATATATTCTAATTGCACTTCTTCTTATATGTATTGGACTAGGGTCTGTTGCCTTTCATGGAGCTTTGCGCCATTGGATGCAGGTTGCCATTAATAACTATAGGCACTATAATGCTTTCTCAATGCGCTGTTAAACTAAAGCGCTCAAAATCCTCCGAAACATATAAAGCAACTAATGAGAAAAAAAGTAAACTTCAAAATATGATCATTTTTAATAAACGTAACTCTTTTTCAGATTTGTTTCATTTTTCAATTATTGTGCTTGTTAGTTTTATGAAAATTGATGGTCATTTTTATAATCAATTAAAATTCATTGTACAACAGTTGTGGTTTGGGGCGGTTTGCGAATGGGTATGAAATTAGACCTTAACTTCTTGTTAAATCAGAAAAATCAAAAGTATTTTTATGATTAGCTCGTAAAATCCTTCTTTTTACATTAGGCATTAGATGAAGTGCCAATGCTTTGGCTCGCAATCACATCTGTATTTTGTGCCCTTGAACATGAGGCTATGTTTCGTGGTTCAAAGCCTTATGGAGTATGGCTCCCTAGATTACTAGTTTTCTGGGCATTAATTGCTTCGAGCTGCGCTGTATTTTTTCACGGAGGACTTCAAGTAAGTAATGAAAATTATACTTTGCCAATCAGAAACTAAGACTTTCTGTCGAAAAGATGTTTTTTAATGTTTTTTTAATATTGACCATTTCAATCCTGATTTATATGATAAGTTGCTTAATTATTTTTACCTTCAAACTCTTCATAAATTATCCTGAAATTTACTTTGCAACAAAAATGAGCTCAGCAAAAAAGTCGAAAAGTCTATTCATGGTCTTCCAAATCCTATTTAATTAGTGATCTATTTTGTACAGTCGTTACCATGAAATGAAAATATGAATTGATATAAATTTTGTAATTTTTATTATCTTGCAGAAAAAATTTAATTTTTACTGGAATATGCAGTACTTTGTGGATATTTCCTAGAATCTGATTATATTCAATCACCTAACTAAGAATTCTATTTCATATTTGTTATTTTTATTTATGGCATAATGTTTTCTTACATATGGCATATTTTTTGTCGTCATTTGAAAAATGATTGAATTGGGTACTTCTTGCTCCTTAGGTTGTTTGCTTTTATATTTCCTTTGTATCTGCAAAGTTGTTTTCACTATATGGGCTATACAGGTGATTCAGTGTCGATGTCTGCATGGAAATTATTTTCCATGAAGAACTTTAAAATATATGGGGGTCGTTCAATTCACACAGTTACTTTGATGACTTTATCTGTTTGAATTGTTGTTGCAACTACTGGATATCCGTGTCTTATGTTTTAGACATCATACGAGACATATATCTTGCTAACATTACTGCTGTTTTCCTCTGAATATAGCATCTTTGTTTTCTATTAAGTTTGTTAGTTGTAAGCTATTTTTATGAGTTCCCTGTCGTTATTCGATTATAGCTCAACTTTTCAAAATTTATCTCTGATTTTTTAATGCAGATTTTTAAGTAATATTCTTAATCTGAATAGAGCTTTAATGATTTTTGTAAAGTGGAATACTATGATGTAATATTCGAATGTAACAAGTGCATACATTCAAGAGTTAAAATTTATATAATTTAGAATAATGCAAGATACTGCCGACGAAGAGACCCGAAGCATGTGCCGATGTTGCTTTGCCTTCTTAGCCCTTAGTGTTTTTTGCTGGTCATTAGACAGTCTAAGTTGCTCTAGACTACAAAACCTACCGTATGGACTACCGAATCCTCAGCTGCATGCTTGGGGGTGGCATTTAGGCGTGGCTATTGCAGTGTACGGTGAGCCACAGATTGCATCTTTGTAGCATTAAAAAAGTCTAAATTATTCTATCTGTTGATTATAAGGGCCTTAAACTGTTGATATTCGTACAGATTGGTTTGTAAATATCTTGTGGGCTATTATACACGGACAACTTTCTAAAAATGTAATGTACCTGTTCATGTAAGAATGCCTAGTATTTGATTACACAATTGGACAAATTTGTATTTTCTTCGATGAGATGATTCTTGCAATGAATTTATTTATGCAATTTACAAACATATACTTAGGCATGTTGCTGGTTGCGATGAAAGAAAAACTGCAAATGATAGGTACTTGCACTGACTATGTATGGTTACTGAAGGTATGGCCCGTACTCTTGCCCAGTCAAAGCACTCGTAATATTCCACATCAACATTGCCGTAGCCCCTATTTTAAAATTCATTGATTTAAGCTAAGTAGAACAAACACCATTTGAAGGCAGTATTTATTGTATATAAGAAGACTGTATTTACATATATATAAATATATATGTAATGCATATTTTTTTGTAAAATTGGAGTTTATATTTATATTTGTACCACCAAGAATCCATAAAATCCTTTAGTTGACATTGAAAGGACAAAATTCAATGAATTTTTAGTAGAAATGTTTCGACCAAAAGCTTTTTTGCGGATTGGTAAATAGCCGTAGTAGTGGTATGAATAAGCTGATTTTTACTATCGTCATTTTCCGAATATATTGCATATTAAATTTCAAACTCTGTAAAATTCAGTATCATCGCGTAGGTTTGTTCTTAAAGAATCTCTAATGTGATGATTAGAAATGTGCCGCTTTGAATCTTAACTTTGCTGGATTAAACGGAAAATTTTAGACCAATAATATCCAGATACTTTTTTTTGCATGACAGTGACCTTGCATTTGAAGCATATCCATACGAACAGAGGCAATATCTTCAGAATCTATAAAACTCAAGAATTCTGATCAAATGGTTATGCACTATTCATTGAGAATTTTTACTGGTACGATGGTACATGATGTTACCAAGATTATAATCAATAGTTTTTTCAGAAAAAATCATTGATAATTGTACACAATTTTGGAAATTTTTTCAAATTTTGTCCTTGATTACCTTCAACTTCATTCAGAGTATGCTTGAACATTAACCTTGGTAAAGATTCCATGAGTGGCTTGATTTTAAAAAGCTGAATAGATCTTTGCATACAATTTGATAGTAAGTTAATAGATGAAATTGCCTTTGAGTACTAAATGCCCGAATGTTAAAGTAACCAAGTCAATTTCCATTAAACTTTTAGCTTACATATAAGTGTAACTAGTACTTTGACAGAAGTAGAAGAAAGCAGAAAGATATACCAAATTGTATCTAGCTTAAGCGGACAATTTACTTAGTCATTGAATCATATGAGTACTTCATTGTACTGAGTCAACGAGCCCTTCCACTATATGGTAATGCCTCTATTTTGTGGATAAGCAATCAAATAATATACTTGATAGTAAAATCTCCAACACCAATAAACCAGAAATCAATAGCTGCTTTGTCGATATCGAATATCTGTACGATAAAATTGAACGGCAATATTTCACTTTTGGCTACAAATTTTACAAACTTGAACGAGAAATGATGGTGATGCATTCTATATGAATTGGACGCATGTTGTACCAGCCCTATCTATGCACTAGTTGAATTAACTCTGCGATTCTAATTTGGCATAGTAACGCTGCTGCTAAATTATAAATGTACACTTCACATTGAAAAATGATCAGAGGGAAAGTATTAAAAACGTATTCATGCGGTCATTACATTGAGTTGTTAAAGAAATGCACTGTTTGATTATACAAGTGTAACTTTGCAAACTTGATCAATAGTCAATTACAAGTTAAGTCAATTGCGAGCTGAGTCAATTGCGAGTTGAGTCAATTGCGAGCTGAGTCAATTGCGAGTTGAGTCAATTGCGAGTTGAGTCGATTGCAAGTTGAGTCAAGTTTAGTGTTACTCTAAGAGTTCTACCAAGTGCATTACTTGATTTGATTGTAAGATTATCATTTTACTCTTTTGCATAACATCTTGCAGAGAAAAGGCAAGCATATTCTCTTGGTTTTTTTTTGTGGCAGTAAAGTCAGTCTAACATTATTTACCTACAGGTGAACGGTTATGCCAACATTTTCACATTCTGTAGGCATTAGTTATATTACATTGCATTGATCTTTTATTTTGATGCAGCGGTAACAGTGCAGCAGCTGTGTAGAATGATCTTGAGTATTAGCAATTGCAGTCATTTATTCATATGCTTTTCTGTTGATAAGGACTAAGGAAAACTTTAACTTACTTTTATGAAAATAAATGTAGTACAAGTTATTTTAGTGAGCATTAAAAATTTTTCTTTCATTTTAAGAATATTCTTTTTACTAATTTAAAATACGTTTTTAAAAATTATTATCTGAAATCATATGTATTTGACTCATGTATCTGACTCAAATGTCTAAAATCACAGTATCCAATCTAATTCTTAAAATGTGATTACTCTGACATAACTTGTGTTATCTGAAACATCATTTTGATGATATTTTTAGTAAATTTTAAAGTTTCACCTCTCTTTCCTGCCACACTGTTTCTTTCAAAGACTGTCTAAGGCTTCAAAATTTGAACATATTATAACATCAGAACTTATAACATTCTGGTATCAGAAGACTAACAAAGAAACAGATAAATTCAACATGTGAAGCATCTTGAGTTGAAAAAAGTCACTCTGGACACAGCAACTTAATAAATTATCTATATGCAAAGCATGAGGATTATGCAGAATGTTAGTCTCAGCAAATAACTCAACAGATTTAATTCCAAGATCTAGTTGTAAACAAGACAAGACAGGACAGGACAGAACCTATAATATATTGTATACTGACAAGACTGAATTACAAGACTGCTAAGGTTACTTGCGTGATCAAAAGTGAATCTTCAAATCAATCTAATTTATAGTCCAAATAAATTGTTGACTTGCCATAAATTATTGTTGAAGTTCAACAATAACTTGCCACTTTTGAAATAGCCCTATTTAACCAATTTTAGTCTTTATTTGATGCAGAAATTCTAACAGAAACCTATAAAGTATCCCAAAAAGCAGAAAAATAAAGTTTGAAACTTTATTACTTTCAGAACAAATCTCTATGATTGCATATCATGAATCATAGAGTGTGATATGTCCATTAGTGAACTTAAAAACAAGAAAACTATCCGATTGTCAAAACTGAGTCTAATATCTATTAAAACATTAAAAAATAGTCATCAATATCAGAAAGATTGAGTCAGAGATTTGTAGCATTTTTCCCAAAAATTTATAACTGTTTTTGACTGATGAACCGATTCAATTATGCACAATGTTGCCATATTTATTAATTTAATCTTAGTTAATGTCACAGTTCTGTTGTTATTCCTGGTCATCACACAGCTTTTATAAGAAGACAGTTTTAGGGCAGATGTACACATTGATCTTATCAAAGCTACTCTAGCAATAAACAAAATGTCTACATGCAACATAATATATTTATTTGGAAATAAGTGCAGCACAAATTTGTCTATTGCAAAAAAATGCATGCTCTTCTTGTAGGCTACAGAAGTCACTATTTTAACTTTGCCATAAACTATATTTTCTTGAAGCGAAACCACTGTGAGAGAAAGATTATTTAATAATTATTGAGCTACGCAGAGTCAAATACTGTGGCAGTCTATGGAAATTTACTGAGTATGTATTGCAGGAAAAGAACGATGATTGTTTGATTTTTTAGTGACACAAAGTTCTTTTAATGTTCACAAATTTGTAGTAAAAGTTAATGCAGAAAAAGTGGTGCATTTTCCTCCACCTGTTGAACTTCAAAACCGGAATAAAATTATTGAAAAAATAAGAGAGTGTGACTGTCATGAAAGAATTACGATCTTCAGAAACAGATTTTCATGACTTTCGTACAGCCTTTGATGGAATTATTGAAATTTATTCAGAAATGGCCTAGTGTCTGAATGCAGATGCTGGTATTCTTCTGAATCCCTATTTTTAAATTGCGATTATAAAATTCTATATAAAAATACCATCGCCAGACAAAAAAATCTATGAAATCTTTTTCTTCTGTAGCTATTTCATTTGAAGAAACCGATGATCGCTCAAGTTTTGCTTAAATGCTTTTGAACAAACGGAAGAGTGGGGATGCTGATATTAATGAGAAGCATTATCGATATGCAATACACATATTTCTCATAATGAACCATCTAAAAAGATTGCTTGGCATTTCGAAATTGGTTTTCATGGATTGCCACAAAGTAATGTTTCCAATAATCTTTTAAAAACTCATATGTATGAAAACAAATGGGCTTCTTTTGGATGAATCAATAGTTGCATAATTGGCAAAAAAATGAATATTATGTCAGCTTTTTGGCTTTAATGCGAGATTATTGCAATTATTTATTTTTTTGTTGCATTTAGATACTTTACTTTTTCTGTTGAGACGAAACTAGATTCTGCATTAAGATGCCACTTCACTATTTTCAGTAATGTCTAATGCTACCTAATCTGAAATAAACTTCAGTAATAGTTGATTTTAATGATATTCAGAGAATGTGGAGAACAAACCACTGAACAAAGAGTAAAATTTCAATAACTACAATCACATCACTGAAACAAGTTTTGAAAGGACGAAAATCATCTAAATAATTTGGTAAATTTTCTGTTCATTATGAATAATTTTATAAAATATATAATTCTGTAAATTTTTTATTAGAATTGAAAAAAAATATTACTATTAATATTTATATTTGTACAATGTTAAATAGCATTTTTACTCGTTCTAAGCCAGTCTTCGTAGTCACTGCATATGGTTTCAACAAAAAAGCTGCTCGCAAATTGCAATACCTATTGATAGAAAAAGTATAAATATGAAGAAATTGGTGGCATGCAAATGTAGCCATGATTTTAATCCCAATTCTTGAAATTGAAGCAGTAATAGTAGTGCTTCGTACTACTGGTTGCAGAGTAAGACTCATCTGTACGAATCAACAATACCTTGTTGTTACAGTCCAAGAGAATCTACTGCCTAAACCTGAGTCATTTGCTCTTTAGTTTTACACTGATTGTCAATCTTCATCTAAAATCACCTAAAATCACCTAAAATCACCTAAAATCACCTACAGGTTCCTAAAGCCTCAGAACACACTTTTTAAAATAGTACGATGACTCAATGTTCATCCATAAAACAATCAACAATTTAATAGAGCACTGACTTTTCGAACACATGAGTATAACGCAATAAAACGTTAACGACAGAATAGTTTTTGAAATTAAATAACTTCTTTGCTGTTAGTAGATGTCCTACAGCAAAAATAGCTATTTCAACATGAAAAATGAACTGAACTGTGGATGAAAAGTTATTCTTACCTGGCCATTTATTCCAAGTGCTGCAGCCTTTAGGATAGGCTGAGGAGTTAAGCTTAAAGGTCCACCAGGAAGTCGCCCACCAACGGTCACACCAACATACCCAGAAAACGATGGATTCCTGCATTTATTTTTAAAATTTGTAATATACCATCACTTTCCATGTGAACAATGAATTGAATTGTATAAGACCTGTATAGCTCGATTGGTACATGAACTGGAATCCGATTCTAAGTGACTTGTCATCAGTTCAATAAAAGTTGAATATATTGGAAATATCACTATCTTATTCTTTCCTGTTTACACTGCTTTTTCTCAAGTACATACTACGTGAAAACTAAAATCTCACTTTGCCAACAAAATTTCTACATAAATGAATAAAAAAAATTTCAAATGCAGTAATCGGATCAAAAAGTAAACTGTCAAAGGGTCGAGTATCCTTTAAAGTACTGTTCATACATTACGTTATCCTATCACAGCCCCATTTCAGGAGTTTATGATGAGCTTATGTCATACATACTGAATGAATCAACATCTTAAGTCTACAGAACACAAATATTTGTGAAATAGCATAACTGCATACAGATTTGGGGGGGGGGTCAGATAAAACTGACTAGTATTACAGACCATTTATCCAGCAATACTAGCTAAATTTAGCTACTTTCTTGGGCTTATTGCCTGTACACAGTAATTGCTAGGTTTTTTTAACGGAACATGCCATCCATATTCAACTACAACTTGCTATTGTAATTGGGCTTACCATTCATGCATAGCTAAACCTAGCTATTTTGACCTGCCAGTCATACGCTGACAGCAATAGCCACACCATGCATAGTATTTCATGAGTAAAACTATTTTTACATTTCAGATTTGAATACGTTAATCAAAATTATTGATAATGACATAATTTTTGCTACTATTCAATATCTCAGAAGCAACTTTCTCACCCACGAATTGGCTCGAGTACCTTTTAATGTTAGCAAAATTTTCAATGACCAGTATTAGTATCATTAACAGTAATTTTCCAGCAAAACTACTGCAGACAGTATGGTCCCTTTATAGCTAGCTAGAGATAAAAATAATAAGCTGCAGAAGGTCCAGAATGCTATAATTACAACAACTCCATCAAGGAATATACGTTGGTTTGTTGATTCTCTATGAACTATTCGCACTTAGCAGTTGTATTGCTTTCTATTCGAAGCCACAAATTTGAGTTCAAGGTACAAATCTCAAGGCAAGCACTAGTTACTTATCATGAATAATATTACTGTCTGTCGCCTTCCCTCCACTCTCTAATGGGTGAAAATCGGTCTATCGTAAAACTAGCGGCTGCATTTTCATCCAAATATTTGTAAAATATTATTGATTTTTACTATATTTCAGTAATTTTTGGTATTAAAATCTTTTCTTTTTTACTAAAGTCCAAGATTTTTTCTAACTGTTTCTTCTCGTATAAATTCATAAAATTAATAGTTTTGATCCAAATTCAGAAATCTTTCAAAATTTATGCATTCAGTATGCAAAAAAGTTCTAGTTGGTAAGTTGATTCTTTTTCAAAATGTACAGAAATATTACCAACCTAATGCTTATGGATCGAACATTTGTTGTCTTCTCTTTCACCTCAAGCGCCCCTTCTATTTCGAGCGAAAAGCTTTCCAAAAAATCTTTACCCAGGAGTCTACCCAGTTCCTCTGCTGACCAAGACATGCTCTTACATAGCACGAGGTCCCCATCCGATTCAACCTTAAGATCTATCGAAAATCCGAGATTCAAACCGAGAAACTATAAAAGAGCAAAGAGAATAGCAAAACTACTTACAAATCTCTTCTAAAAATAGAACCTCACCAATCAAAATGCTTACTTGGAAAATATTGCTGGAAGAAAAATTATTTTTGCCTTTTATATTTTCTCAGGAAATTTCGATTGACTTGTAACGTCGATACTGCATGATGTACAAAATATGCATACAGTAAACTTTGGGTGCAACAAATTTGCGGAACCACCAATTTATTCATTACCTAGAAATAATCAGAACTACTCAATTATTGCATACATTTACATATAATTGAACATAAATTAAAATTGATTTCATTACGTAAAAAGCTCTACGTCTAGAATAATTATTAAAATTATAATTATTCTTTTCATTTTTAAAACTGGCATCAATGATTAAAAAACTTTCAAGATAGGAATGGTATTTAAAATTCTTTACTTTTCTACTGATCGAAAAGACACCAAGAGTGGTATCAACATTTGAACCCATGGTACAATATAATTTTAAAACTTTAAATAGTACACACAGCAAGCTGAACTGGATTTTTTGTTGTATTCGATGCGAGTTTATGCATCAAAAGGTAGGTTGGTTGATTTCAGTGTAGAGTCGAGTGCTTTAGGAAAAAAAGGATTTAGAAAAATATATACACTACTTATAATAGAAGTTTATTTAAAGAAAGCAAAAGAGCAAACACTTTCTTTTGATGACTTTTCAGCTCAAAATGAGTTCGTTTATTTTTATTGAAAAGTCAAGTTCTCAAATAATTTCTGAAAGGACAAAAGTTCATTATCTTTAATAAATTCTGCACTTCCATGGATTAGTTAATACTTTGAGAAGCAGTGCAAGAGTAAGAAATTTGCACATGTATTTCAAAATGAACGGCTAAGAAATAAAATAATCTCTATACATTATTCTTTTGAAAAAAGTATTCTTGAAACCTTTGAATATTGCCAGTTTATTGTAGCTTGAGAGAAACTATAATAAATTGAACTTAGACATGCTAAATATAATTCGTCCTGCAATAGTTATTCAATGTCAATTATAAAAGCTATTCTTGCTTGCCTGATGGAAGTTTCAGAATGTTTCGCTTAAAAAATGAAGATACTCATTCATTTTTAATAAATTGTAATTTAAAGTTATTTACGTATATGTTAATTGCAATATTGTTTTTTCTCTCAGCTTGACTTGCTCTATTTTATGCAATTTAGTATTGAAACTGCTTTATATCTTTGACAAATTAAACTGGTTAGTTAATGCAGTTTGAAGTAGTGAAAAGTAAATATACTCTGATCTAGCTTTACTATACCTTCTGGTTTTCCATGAAAACTCGAAATGTATTTTCCCCACTTCTCTCTAAAAGCGATCGATCCCAACAAGCATAAATTATTCTGGCAGGGTCATCGTGCAAGTACTCTTTCATATCTAATGCATTGGCTCCAGGTAAGACAGCCTCAACTGCCTATACTGTAAGTCAAGTATATGCGACAAGTTTAGAGTAGTGTTATAAACTGTCAGCAGCAAAGAGGAGAAAATCTGTACTTAGGTAAAATTCACTAAAAATGATAGCCTCTAATATTGGAGTGTAAGGAATAAAAAAAAGATAATAATTACTTTTAATACTTTTTGCACATAGTGAAACTAAAATACTACATTGTCGAAATATAATGCTTATCAAATATATGATTACATATTTACTTATATTTGTTGTTAGAACAACATTTAAAAAGCACCTAATTCGAAACAATTAGTACGTCTTATCATTAGATAAATAAATAAGTATAAAAAGCATGGTTGAAAAAGATTACTGCACCTGCCGGCTACTGAAAATTGCTCGATCATTCTCCACTTTAAAATACTCATTTTCCAGTGACGACTTGGTGCGAGGAGACGTGGGTCGAACTCTGCTACTTAGCATTACTAGAGAAACAGTTCTTTCGACATAAAACAGCACGAATAATAGAAGACAGCATGAACATAATCGTCGTATCATGGCTGTACGACTGTGTTTTTACCTCTCTGAAAAACTCTGTTAGAGTATCAGAATGATTTTAGAATCTCGATTAGCATATTATCACATGAAGACATTAAATCTAGCAATATCCTAATTCATGTAGCTTACGTGGCTTTCTAACTGTTCTTTTTCTCATATTTTAGAACTAAAGTATAACTGATTTACAGAACAATATTTATCGCACCTTTATTTGCGAACAAAAAGCTAGCCACAAATCACAGTTAGATTTTCTTTGGCTGCTTTCATTTTCATAAAAACTTACTTTTTCATTCTAGTTGGCTAGTTCTACCTAAAATATTGAAGATTTTTAATTCTTAAAAGCACTTGAATGGAAGTAATAGTTAAAGTACTTTACTTAAATCATATGATGCTGCATCAATAAAGAAAAATATTACCATTCATTTTTGTAATTACATTAAATAATAATGCATATTGTTTTAAATCAATATTCATCCTCATTCGAAATGAATAATTGCAATTAGTAAAGCATTTTCAACTGATGCACTTCCTCGACAATTAGAGTGTACTTGTCTATTTGCTACTATTCTCCTGGTCAAATTGAAACTTTGTTTTTAGCTGTGTTAGGACTACATCAATGCCTTAGATCCGCATGTTCCAGAATATCCTATACTCTATGTTCTATTTCATATATTT
>JAULBW010039019.1:30142-66568 GCA_032358265.1 Vaucheria bursata | reverse complement strand
AACTCCCTGAAGGAATCGTATGTAACATATAGTTAAACATAATTGTATGACACGGCGAAACATATTAGGTCCTAACAGGTTATATATTTTGTGTTGATAAAGTTTGTTCACTTCTATCAACACAATTACTACATCATAAATATACACATTTCTATTGCAGTTTGTTGTGTTTAGTTACATTTCACATTTCTAACAAGCAACTGTAATTGACACCATTATGGCTATGATGGTATTATGGTTTGGACAAAGATAGCTTGCTTTAAATTGAATTGACAAGCATGCTAAACTCTTGGTATTGAAAGCCATTGGTAATGATTTTGCCAATATGAACTGTGCAAAGGCAATAAGAATTGTATTGCATTGAAACCATCATCAAATATTTTTGTTTGACACTATTTATTTTTCAAGATAAGTCGACATAAAATAGTTCTTTACTCTTAGAAGTTATACAACTATCATTGACTAATAGGACATAAAAAAATAAAAATTATAATAACTCCATATAATGGAAAGCCTGTCTAGCTTTCATTTGAAAATTTTACTTCAATTCAATACTTTTTTATACTTCCATTTTGTGTGAAAAGAAAAAACAAGATAAATAAGTTCATTAATTTTTTATAATTATTATTGATGTTGCAGAAGTTGTTACTTTACATTGAAATTGTCAGTAACTCTATAAATGTACTAATCATGCACTTGTTAAAGAATGTCTTTGTAAAAGCTTAGAAACAAACATAAGAATTGCTTAATACTGTATATTTTTTAGAAAGTGTCTCCGTTGAAGCTTAGAAATACAAGCGCATTAAAATGTATAAAAATACTATTTTTTAGAAAGTATATAAAAAACTACAACCTACACAAATAAATATGCTTTGATTATAAATACACTAAATTAATGAACCACTTTTGTAATTGAAAAAACTGTTATTTCATGTTTCAAACAAGTCTAAAAGTCCATTTTTAAACTACAATGTTTAAAAAAGTGTAAAACTAAACAATAGGATACCACCATTCAGTGATTATTACTACATACACAAACTTTTTATTGTCAGAAATGAACTTTTATTATGAGTTTATTCTTTTATTTACTTATAGTGGCAGATATTCCTTTTTGGAACATTCCCCGTTTATATCTAGTCACATTCTCAAAAGTGTCTAGTCACACAATAGTTTTTAAATTGGTAACGTTGTGTTGAAAAGATGTAATCACTTCTCACAACACATGTTAAGATATGATATATGTTTGAGTTGTTACTCTCTTACATTGTTTGCCTGTTTTATTGCATGGCACAACAATTGTGCACATCTAAATTAAAGTGTACACAAATAATCAATTATTTGATATTCAACACATTCACTAGATTCAAATTCAATTAAAACTCTGTTAGGAATTTACTTTAAACTTTGCAGGCGGGTGCAGCACATGTGAATGCAACACTTGAAATTTAAAATGACTAAACAACAGCTCAACATTCATATTCTCTACTGAAAATTAATTCCTGAAGTTGAAAGAGGCTTTTGTATTGAAAGATTATCTTGACTAGAGCAAAGCTATCAAAAGCATTACTTCCAAATATTTCCTGGATGTAAAAGCTCTGATTACTTTTATTTCAGATTTGAAAATTTGTTAATACAATAATGCATGCATTCTGTGAATTAGGGCCAAAAAATATCCCACTTATTGAGTACAATTTAACTTAATATAATTTGTATAAACTAAATTGAGTATGCTGTGTAACTACAAATTTATTTAGACTTAGAAAAGCTTGTTAACGCAAGCAAAATTGTGCCAAAAACTTGATTGTTTTACCATATACATTTTTTTGCAGACATAACAAGCCATATTGCACACTCTGAAGTTTGTGATGATTCATTATTTAATAAAGAAGATTAACCACTTTCATTTATTTCAATGTATCCTTCAA
The DNA here is from genome assembly GCA_032358265.1 of Vaucheria bursata. Taxonomy (NCBI): domain Eukaryota; class Xanthophyceae; order Vaucheriales; family Vaucheriaceae; genus Vaucheria; species Vaucheria bursata. The sequence continues at coordinate 64,643 of JAULBW010039019.1, read as the reverse complement.
AATATTTTTTTAAAGTTTACATGATTAGACAAAATAAGGTGTAGAGCACATGAAAACAGTTATTGTCTTATATAATTTAGAGGGTATGATATTATCAAAGATAGCAAGTACTATGAAAGAGTCATTTATTTTGATCTTGCATTTTATAGCTCAAATAAACATTGCCTCAGCAGCATTGGCACAACCTTCTACAAGCACAAAACATGTATTGCTGCCACAGTTCTCAAATTTTTTTCAGGAATTATGTTGGCTGAATTTGCAAATATATTTAGAAATGCAGAGGCAGGTGATGCTTTTGTTTAGAGTTGTTGTCAGGATATTTGCTGGTCCTGCTATCTCTTTAAATTGCTACAGTATAACTGCTTGACTAAGTTCGTAAATGTTCATCTATAGTTGCCTATATTTCGCCTACACCTTTTCTATAATTTTCGCCCCTTTTACCTCATTGCGCCTTTTATCCTATTTGCGCCTTAAATGCCAAACCCTTTATGTCTACACCTTTACTGCAATCCTTTATGGAATCCTTTGTTCTACACTTCTACAATATGCCACATGTCATCTTTCCTATGGTTACTTAGAAACTTCTTGGATTATTTTCTACAACCAGTTCAACTGAAGAAAGAATGATTCTCTTTTCATCATGCTCCCCCAAAACTTTTCTTTACCGACTTCAAACTCTGCTTTAACTGGCTGGATATTATTCTTGAACAGTCATCAGAGCTTTAATCCCGCTAGAATTGGCCCTTATATCAATTACTCTGCTTTATTTCTGCCAAAGACAGTTTCTTAGAGCTCTTCAAATAATTCTAGAACTGTCACAGGCTTAACAACGGAAACTACAACATTTACTTATGGAGTAAAAGGTGGAGCGAGATTCACTAGAGAGCCAATTTCAAGGGCACTTCAAGAGGGTATACCGCAGGAGCTAGTGGGGATGTGTTTGTTTGTTCAGTCTTGTGTTTGTTTACTCTTCTCAAGTTTAATAAAACTATAATATTTTATTAAATCTTTTCTTTACTTTGCTGTTTGCCTGCCCTCTGCCGTACATTGGACTTTACCTCATAAATTTTGCTGCATCTTTTAACACAGGTATAAGTACTACATCATACTACTATATCCTTCTTCTTCCTATATCAACAGTTGTCAGGAATTAACTTATTTTATGAATTAAATCCCTTTCTATCTAGAGCGGGTATTTCTCTTTGGAATACTCTTTAGCTGGTAGGATCCTTGGGTAAATGTATTGCTAACTGTGATAGTATTTGGAAGTATTGGGACTTGAACCAAAGATCTTAGTATTAGTTATTAATTTTTGTACTGTTTGACCATCAACTTTCATCAGTTTGAGGGGCTGTAGGGGGTCCTAGTATTTTGGGACAAGGTAGATATCTTGACATTTACGTGTCTAGTCATGTTCTCAAAAGTGTCTAGTCATATTATCAGTGTTTAGTCATGTAATGTTTTTGAATTAAGTAATGTTATGTTGGAAAAATGTGGTGATTTTTTGCAATGCTGGTCAAAATATTAATGTATATTTGAACTATTACTCTCTTGCATTATTTGCCTGTCTTGCCATACATCATGACAGGAGTCTGGCATTAGTATTTTGAGGTCACTGAAGTATCTAAACGACTGTTACATGCTGTTACAGTTTTTTCATTCAAGCAAGCAGGAAGCTCCTTGGCCAACTTGTAATTCTACTTTATCTCTACAGTAAAATATTGAATACAGATGATAAAAGTATCAGTTGACATGAAAAAAATCTTTTAGCTTAATTTAAAATAAATAGGTGCATGCAGTATCCTCGTTCCATTTTGAATTAACAACAAGTTAGGGCAATAATTGCAATTTATTATTGGGCTTAAAGCAAGAAATAGTCAAAACTATCTTTGTACAAATTTATTGACCATTTAAAAAAAATTTGAAGCAATAAATTGGTTGGAAATTCTTATTTCAAAAATTCCTCTTTTCAGAACTATTCTTACTTGTTGAACAATGGCTTGCATATATTACTGAAGAATTTCCATGCTGTGTTGAAACTAGGTTGCTTGTTTTTTTTTCAATAGCATCAGTTTAACTTGCTGTGTAGAAACAGGATTTATTTGATGCATGAATGAAAGCGGTGATTTGAAAAAAGGATCTTCCATATATACTTATATTAATGTTTGGTTTTATGGTTTATTCTTATTGACTGGGGTTGTTTTTTCAACTGAATAATATTATTTTATTTGCATCTATTTAAGGCCTCTTATAAGAAAATTGGCAGGATTTAATTTTAATATCTGGTAGGTTATATTCGAAGAACTTTTTACATAATGACCCTAAGCCGTTGAGGCCCCTATGCTTGAGTGCTCGCATTTGTCATATTTCGCGTTCGAGCCTCAGTGCAAACATGTTCCAGGCGAATATTGAGAAATTATTTCGATTAAACTAGTGTAATATAACTTAATATGACACAAAATAGCTTCAAGTCAGTTTTTATTTATAAATTTAATCTCGTCATTAGTCATATTGCATGTAATCATCGGAGCTGACAAAATAAAACTTGAGTCATGATAAAATTCTCACTTAACATAGACTTTCCGTGCATCTGAGACAGAAAGTTTTAGTTAATTGCTGGTCCGATGGTTTATTGGAGTTTGTCGCGTTTCTGCTTTATTTCGTGTTTTATCATCTTGAAGCAGGCATCTCCATGTTTCGCGTTTTCTTTTTCTACATTGCAGCCGTCTAGCGGACAATATGAATCAATAAACAAACGAAATTTCAGAGTAAATAGGCATGTTCTTGAGAGTTTCAAACGGAAAAAATCAAACGCTTGCAATCGAAGGTGAGCTGAATGCAACTGCAAGTAAATTTACGGATCACTGAGATATCACTAAATAATTCCTCAATATGTTACTGATGCCTCCGTCTATTCCCCCTTTGATATGTGCTGGATTTTTCATGTTTTATTGTTCAATGAACAGTCGACGCTCGTAGAGATCAATTATTTCTGCTTGATATTTATTTTTATAATGCTTCAATCAACATACATTGGATTTCCGTGTGAATCAATGCAGGATTATTTTAACCTGTAAGATAGAGGCGCCACGAGCTTTTTCAAGCAACGATTGGTTTGAAAACGTGAAAACCCTTCCAACTTCGAAGTAAGACATATAGTTGTAAAATGAACATATTTGAGATATTAGTTAAATAATCTGAATAAAAATTCTGAATTTTTAGCTTCGATATCCCTGTTTCATTCAAATAGTTTAGTGTTATATTTTATTCAACAAAAGTACCGTAACATTGTTTTTCAGTATTTTAGTAGAAATGTTGTATTGCCTTCACGCCACAGGAAGCTATTCGGTTTGAGAACATATATAATTCATTGCAAGCTTTTTCTCAATTGATAGCTTGAGCATGCAAAATTTATAGCAAAGTAATCAACTTGACTGAATCAGTTAGAGCTGAATTACAGTAGCTTTATTGTTTGATTTCTTTTGATATTCAAACATTGACCTAGAAGATTTGCAAACTTTGTCGATTTGGTTTCTAATATGAGCTGCTAGAGATAATTTCATTGGATTATGGCTTATTGAGAGAACGTACCCCCTGTAACGTGAGGCAAGTGATAAAATTCAGTTTTTTTGTTTTTTGAGGATATTACTTAGCATTAAGAGCCATATGTTGTTCAACACTTTATGGTCTGTCTTTGTTACTGTGCTGCACTGCGAAACACCACAGCATTACATTGACGATTTTCATATAAGTACGGTGAGTGATTTATTTCCTTCATTCATTAACTCTTCATACATGATGATATGAACCATTTTCTAAATTTGAATTTTTGCGTTTGGTTTTGTAAGTGATTTCAATATTTTACAATTTAATGTTCACTGCAAGTATTATGTGTCAAAGTTTGAATAAAAATGTCATTTATTTTTACAGAATCACTTCAAAATATGTAATGCATATGTACATCCGTGTACAGGCTATTCAGAAGTTTTTCTCGTGTCTATCTGTCTATCTGTACTGTAATCATCACGCTTAACAAATTTGTTTTTGACGAATTTTCATCGAAATAACAAACAATCGAAAAAGTCATATTTTTCGCAGTTCATCTTATGTTTTTCAATTATAACAAATTCGTTCGGTTGTCCCGACAGCCAGATTCATTGTCGCTGACATTTATTCTACGTGTACAACATTCGTGCTTTGTACTAGCAACATTTTCCAGTTCATTTAATCCTAAAAAGTAAAAAAAATTCTATCATCCGCTTTATTGTATTTTTTATTGTATTGTATCGTCCCCAGAATGATATCAAATAAAAGTAAGTGACTTTGGATAGAACAGATCCTTTGGGACCACCGAATCAAAACGCTATATTTGAAATATGAGGTTGAACTTGGCAAAATATATGACTTTTTGGTTTATTCTTTACAAGTTGGAATTTGCTACAAAAATCGAATTCACTATATTCGATGTATACTGTGCACGCTTTTCACATATTATAATTTACTGATGACGAAAAGATACATTGCCATAAATAAAAATATGCTAGTTACATAAAACTTGAGATTTTATTGTTTATTGGATCTTTGCATTTTCCAAATTTCGTATGTATGTCTGTACGTGTTCAGGTTCCGCATTCGATAATGGCCAGTGCTCTGGCGTTACTTCTTGTTTTTAGAAGCAATGCTTCGTATGATAGGTAACTTTACAAATTAATTTATACATGATGGCTGAAATTATACATGCTGTTCTATATAAAAAATTGGTGAAAATAGTCTATTTTGCGTTGGAAAAAAGCATATAAATCATACATTTATAAAAAAAATTTCTGCATTTAAGTATTGATGGCAGTCTCTTTTGTGGGTTCAGTAAAATCACTTTTTGAACTTTTTACTGAATTCGAATAATTTATATATATATATGCATATATACTTTCTTTCTAATATGCGAAATTCATTCTCGAAGACACAGTTGAAAATAGTGGAGTATTCAGAAATGATAGTCTTTCTTGTTTTATTATTGTAAATAATTAGCTTGTTCTTATGAAAAATTGTTGTAAAACTAGGTACTGGGAAGCTCGTAAGATTTGGGGAAATGTCACGAATACTGTTAGAAATTTAACAAGGTTGGCTCAATCAAGGTAAATACTTGCATACATATGTGAAGGCACATGCAATCAAGTGTAACATAGAAGCATAAATTTATATATGCATGCTGCACAGTTTTGGTGAAGATAAAGAGCTGTTTTACTTATTAGTAGAGTATGTGAAAGTTTTTCCATGGTTACTCAAGCAACATTTACAGGTATGCATGCATATGTATTTAGTATTACTATCACCAGAATAATATATTACTATCTGAAATAGCATTCGTATTGAATTAAAAGATACGTGCTTTTAGAGAAAAAGTCATATCTTTCCACAGAACTCAATATCAGTATTAAGCTCTTTTTTAAATGTACCAATAAATCACAGTATGAAGGCAATGAACTGTAAAAAACTAGTTCTTTCAAGATAGTGACTTCATCTCTCTTGTCGATGAAATGAATACATACGCGTCATCATGTAATGAAAGTATGCATGTACGCATGAATTTGTGCACCTGTCGAGTTAAGGTTTGGTTATCAGATTGAGGCAAAATATTCTGAACTAAGACATCTCTTCATTTGCATATAGTACTATTGAAAAATTCAAAATAATTATTGTCTGTGTCTATGAAAATATTCGAGTTTTGAAGGAATATCTATATACGTCTGTACTGCATATTTTATACAGAAAATTTAATTTTCATATTTTTTCGATTAATTCCGTATGCGCATAGGATACGCGTGACGACAATGATATTGATTGGCTTGATTTAAGTGATGAGGAAATAGAATATCTTCAATCATCACCAAACCCGCCTCTACTGTCCACTCAACGTATGTCACAAATACTAGAAAAAGTATACAACAACAAGTCCATGGATAACAATACCAGCATTTGGTACCGGTATGTATGTATGCATAGTAATTGTAAAATTTTGCACAAAGAGGCTATAGAATATCTGCTTCAGCGTTATTGGCCACTAAATAGGTTAAAAACATGTGACTTGAACTTAAAATTTATTTTTGAAGAATTGAAAATGGGGGCTTGAGTACCTTTGTATTGTTCTCCATGGGATATATATGATAATATCTATTAGTCAAAACAGATAGATATAGTTTATATATATATATATATATATATATATATGTGGTCAATTTATTTCGACTTGCTATGGAATATTATAGTGGAATTATAAGACTATACTCTATCATCAGATGGAGAAAAGATATTTCTAAAGCATGGATTTTTTTTTAATTATATCACTTTGTAGGATGAGAATTGAAACTGAAATTGGAAAACTGGTGGATGCCCTAGGAATGTGCGAGCGAATACTATCCACTCCAGTTCCTCGTAGTTATAGTCGTCATACCAGTCGACTACTCAGTGTATTTCTATTTACATTACCAGTTGTACTAGTCCCTCATACTGAATTTGCTACTCCATTTGTAGTGTGCTTGATTGCATGGGGATTGCTTTCCATTGAAGCTATAGCTTACTATATTGAACAAGTTAGTAGTAGTAGTATTTATGCACTTATAGAAGTATACCTCCGTATGTATATGAAGAAATTAGCAGCGCACTGGTGTACCATCTGTACACCAGTATCAAAAAAGGCCTCTGTTCAAACTGAAAATCTGAATACTGAGGATTTAACTCCTGTTAGTAATTCTGTTATTTTTCGCATAGAATAAAAATCAATTACTCATGTAAAATTTATTGCCTTGACTAAATTTAAATTTTGTAGACATCGAATTATGGAAAGGTGAATTAGAAATCAATGTTACAAGTTTGTATATTTTTTTCGGGCACCTCCAACTTTTATAAAGCCTAGCACTTGCATTCTCAGTTTTTCGTGCATTGAAACAATTCAAGTATTGATCTGGGGAGGGGGGGGGGTGGTAGAACATTAATAAATCGGTTTTTTCAACAAGTTTTTTTTGCAAACCTTGATCTGTTCTATGCGCACTGTTGCACGTTCAACTTGTTGATGAATTGTTACCCGTCTTTGAACTGGACTTGTTATGAGCGAGTATAATCATATCAGTTCAAGTTTATTCGAGCACAGAGGAAAATGGTCGGTATCAGTCAAAATAAGACTTCTTATGAAACGCCGAATCTTGTTCCGGCATACTTTTTTGAAAATCTATACCTTATGCACTTAAAGAAAGACAACAGTAAATATGAACTGATGGGATTTGAAGAATGTGTACAATAATGATGACCTTACGAGATGTATAGACATGTTGACACAGTAACTTTTTGATTTATTTCATATAAAAAATTTGTTTTGTTATTTGCAGCCATTCAACTCTCGAAAACAGGAACTACCGATGGCATCGTACTGCCAGAAGATGAAAACTGATTTAGAAAGAATGTGTCTGGAACCACCGCTGATGTTGATGAAAACAGACCATAAGGATAGAAAAATGCTGCACGTTAATTTTAAGGGGGGAAAAGTACAAGGGGTTCGGCCATCATATGATGATGACACGTTTTAAGAAGAATTGTTAAATATGATATATAATATATAAATACTATCTGGATAGTTATTGAGTTGCTAAGATGCATATTGTATGCATGAAGATTTTGGTGATACATCGGAGCATCTATAACAAATCTTTTAGTATGTAAAATATTATGTGACCAACTGTTTTTCAAATTTTTCTTGAACATTAAGTTAGAATATCATGGTGGAACGAAATTTGGCTAGTTATTTGGTCTTTTGTTTTACATTGATAAATTAAATTTCATCGAAACTGCTTAATGCCACAATGATCAGTAAGTATGAAACCTCAATTCAATTCAAGAATTTGATTTGAATAGGGGCCTTAAGTGTTCACCGGTACTGCCAATATCTTCAAGTACGCATGTAATTGCAAAATGCTAGGTAATTCAGCATTTCTTTTTTTGGTTGAAAACAATCCTCAACATAGATAAAATTTATAATATGTCCTTGTTGAGAAGGATTTTAATGGCAGTAAACATTTTGTAAGGATAATAGAAGGTTTGAAAAGGCAAGCCTACGTTTTTTTCCCGACTTTTCGGCTTATTTTAAATTCGTAATGAAAAAATTTGACATACTTTATATTCGTCATGTGCAACTCATCTATGTATTCCTTGTATCGCACGTAATCCAGGCATATTAATTTTGAATATGAAAAAAATACATTCATTTTTACATCACTAGAGATGCTTGTAGCAGCAGAATTGAAATGATGTAATATCCTAGTGTTATTAACTGACTATTAGTGTTATTTACAATATGCCACTATCTAAACGTAGGCGTACCAGTACTAGTTCAAATAAATTAAACATTGTGAGAAAGTAAAAAAATCCTATGCACACAATGCAAATGCAGCAAAATGTAACGATGACAAAAACAATGATCTGACAATTAAGGCATAAACATGTAGAATAGTCAACTACCACATTATTTGAATTGGACCAGTATGAAGTCGCTGTTGGGCTGCAATTGCACTAGCTATATATTCATCCGTTCAAACCTTTTATTTCATTTATGATATTTATATATATATGTTGTTTAAAATACATCTTTTTATAAAAACTTAGTACCTGACATTCTACAATAACACCAAATAATGTTGAGCAAAAAACTAGAATGCAGCATTTTCAATTATAATGACAAGGAAATAGTCATCGACACCCAAAGAATAAACTCAATGAAATGTAGACTGCAGTAGTAATAATAATGATAATATATATTTTTTTAATTATTAGAAATAGTTATAAGTTACAATGGCATGAAAAACTGCATATGAACTTTGCCGGTACTCTTATAAACAGTCTATAGATAAGCATCTTGTGCAATTTAAATATTCAAAGAGATTTTTCAGTATTATCAAGAATCAAAGAAATAGTACTAGTCCATGCAAAAATGGAATTATAATGCTTGAGAAGTGATTTTTTAATAAAATATACTGGTTGAATGTTAAGGTTTCAGATTCCAGGATGAATCATACCTATGGTAGAAGAGAAAAAGGGCAAAAAATACCAAGAATATTCTTGAAGAGTATTTGGAGAACAATTTCTTCAACAATGCATCAACCACTGCAACTGCAGTGTACAGTTAATATGCATTCAAAGTTTAAGAGCTAATGACAAATAGAATGTATCATGATGTGCATGATTAACTAGGTGAGCAATCAACTACAACTACCAATAAAAGTTACATAGTCTTACTGCAATAGATTTTAAAAATACTTTAGACAAGAGATAATCTGTCGGTACCTCAGCAGCTATTTTCAGCATGCTACTCTCTAAATTCATTTAAGTGCTTCTAAATGTCTAGTTTTATTATGATTCTCTTTAGTATTTTGTCTATTAACCTTAATGGTGAGGATAAGTATAGCTACATGGAAAAATAAAATTATTAAATGGAAATTTATTTTCTCCTTCCTTACTCAATTTATATCTGGTTATCATGAGTTCTACAAAGTTGAAAAGTTTTATATGAGTGCACTAGTCACTTATCTATGCCTTTTCAAAGCCATCTTTTGATTTTGAAGTGCATTATCATTTTTTTAGACAAAAAAGAGCTAGAGAAAGTTTTCTGCTTGATTTTCTATAAAATAAGCTCTTGTTGGGCACTGGCACTACCATTGCCATTTAAAAATAAAGTTTCCTTGATACTCTTGATCTGTTATGTGTCCATTCAGAATATCTAGATTTTCTTAAAATTAACATTTCAAATTCAAAGAGATTTGGTTACTTTTTATGTTGTTACTTCAATAACACAATTACTGGTTACAGTTTCATCACCATGATAAACTAATATACAGCAAAGCAAAGAAGTCGAACAATATATTAAGCATTCTGAGCTGGCAAGTAAATTATTTAGTAATGTCTGGGAAGAACTGTTTTTTTACTCACTATAACTAGTTGAGGACATTGAAATAATAATAGAAAAACTAACCGGAAAAAAAACTAGCTAAGAGAACAAAAAATGAAATTGAGCAACAGATGGGAAGAGAACAAAACCCAAAGATGAGAATGCTGGGTAAAAAATAACTAGCTATCCTGGGACCTTTAATTACAAGATTAAGCACTACTTTACAGTTCAAGAACTGTATCTTGTACAATATATTCAAATTATAAAAACCCTTTTGAAAAAAGAAAGTTCAAAGTTTTGCACTTGCAACAAATATAATTAAATACGATCAAAACTGGCAGAAATCTAGTACAAGCGTAGCTAGAAATTAAGTTTTGTCTTATTTAAGGTTTTATGTTTAAGTTATTAAGTTGTTAATATGATGTATGTGGTGACAAAAGTTGTATTCTGCAGTACTGATTAGTTGATGTTTTGATTTACCACATCATATCATCATTTTCTTGCCCCCAATTTTATGGGCCTGGGTATGACTGCTAAGTTGTTGAGAAAAAAATTTGTAGATGCATATGCTAAAGCTCAATCTAATTTCATTGCAACTAGACGGAATTTATAAACTACCACTTAAGAATCACTGAATACATAAGTACAATCTTGGTTTGTAGCTTGCAGATTCACAGAAAAGTAGTAAATAAAATTTTCCAGACCAAGATGAAAGATAAAACATGCTGACACTTTACAGAGTGCACAATTTGAATGATATCTTTTTTAATAAAACACGACAAAACATTAGACAAATTCAGAGCAAACTGTATTCAAATACAAAGTGCAGCATGTAGAAAAGTTTAGAGCTTGTGCAATTCCAAGCAAAGCTTTAAAAATTGAGAAAACTTTAAATAAAATCTTAATCCAAACATCATATTCTTTAAATATGTTCATAAAAGTTAAAAATATAAAATAATTAAAAAATGAAGCATTGGCTCTTGCAAGGATAGCTCAACCTTTTTAACTTTTTTATCTTTAATCTATTTTAAATTTTACAGAAGATTTTTCATCTCCACCAGAAATATCTTCAATCTTCTACTGCCTTAATATTTTAAGATCCCACAATAAACTAACAGCAGTTGGATATGATGGCCATAGCTTACATTTGCACATTAGAGTGTACTGGCCGGCTGTCAGTTTTAGTTGGCCAAAAGTTATGTCAATCAATATACAGTTTGATTGTTTATAAACTTCAAAGAAATGTTGACATAAGTATACTCTTTATATAAAACCGAATAGACTTAATAATCTGATATATTTTATGAACCATTTACTGATTAAGGTTGCACTTGCAAACACTTAATTTCATCATGTCACACCAACAAGCATAATGGAAGTACCAACAACGTCAGAGATGAATACGCATTAAAGTAAAAAACTTATTTGTAGTACTTGTTGACAACCACAGTTGTTTTTGTAGGCATTTTCATTTAAATTTATTGTTTGCCAGTTGTAAAAAAATGAAATTCAGGCAATATATATTTTAAGTAATAGTTCAAGTTTAAAGTTGAGGTTGTACAGTAAATCAGGATTAGTATGCAGTTGTTTACAAAATAGCATGGGGAAGAAGTGCAACAGTAAAACAAGTTGCTGTGACATTCAAGCATAGGTCATTCTAAGGGGTACAAACAAATACGAATAGTTCAAAAATTCCTATGAAACCAAAAATTTATTAGTTTCAAATCATATTGCGCATGTACCATAAATTTTGGAAAGAATGAAATAAATTTCAAATGATTTTACATATTATCTTGCTTGCAATACAATCAAATATTAGTACCTGTATTTCAAATCAAAATGATTGGAAAATAGGACTTGCTTATTATTAGAGTTTATTTGAAAAGGAACTCATTGATATTATATTGTAAGAAAATTGATATATACTATGTACAAGATTACTACATTGCATCAATTTATTTAGATTCAAGTTCAACATTGTCTTTTCCCCAAATCTCAGAAAATCATGCCAAGTTCAAATTTTTTTTCAAGTGACAAGTACATTTTTTGAGACTTTACTTTATGATATGTTTGAAAACTAAATGTAATTTTTTTACTTAGATGAAGAAATGGATTCTATGCAAGATTTTCTGCAAAATATGCATTCCCCAAAAAATACTCTGTAAAATCAAATTACGTGATTGAAGCTATTGAATCACATGCACCTGTATTCTTGTTTAGCTCAAATATCTTTTGTCAACATGCCAATAACACAATTTAGCATTTTCTGATGCCCAAGTATCCTCATTAGAATTTGAGAACAGCATGATCTTCTCCGGCAAGATGTTGATGCTTTCTGATGAAGTGGATCAAATAATCCATAGAAAAAACTTAAAAATTTAACTTTAAGTAAATTTTTTTTGTCACGCTAGAAGATGCAGTTTTATTGAGGTATCAAAATATTTTTGATAAATAAAAGCCTTACATATTAATTATACTCAGTGATTGATATCTTTTTTAAAGGATAATGCAAAAAAGTTGGTGCAAAATAAAAGTCACAAACATTTTTAAGTGTAAAAGAATACAATATTATGAAAAAAATTGGAAATTAAGATAATTTGCTTTTAAAACAAAGTAGCAACCAGTGTTCATATGATGAGCTGTTGTAAGAAAGCTTCATTTACTTTTTTATGAATGGAAAAGATATATGAAATGAAAAAAGGGTAAGACTACCTTATCAAAGTCAACAAATTTCGTCGATTAAAACGGATATATGATGGAGTGGGGCTGTCTACCAGTGCTCAGAAGAATTTAATACATAAGAGGAAAGCACTGTAAGCAAGCTCCTTGTGAGTTACTTTGCACTTAGTTACTGGGAAGAGTGACAAATATTTGCAAAAAATAATCATAGCATTGGCACTACATGAAAAATGCATACATTTCTCAGAAAAAATGAACATAAAAAATGTTTTATATTAATAATTTTCAATATACTTCAGCGTAAATGTACACTGTTCTTTGAATACATGCCATAAATACAGCTCATTTTCAAATAAATTAACTAGCTACAGGTTTTGATATTCAGCTCCAAATTCCAAAACGGATAAGGGAACTTCGGCATTCAAAATTTCATCGAATTCAGAGAAAAACCGTCTTTTTCTTGTGAAACACTTAATAGTTGCATTCGATACGTGCGATTCCACACAACCAGGCTTATTACTCCACCCTTTTCTAGTTGGTATATAGAGATTCGGACCAAAAGATCCCTCGGGTGCGACTATTTCCATCTGTTCATAACATATTTAAAATATTCTATGGATAACATTTACACCTAGAGCTATCAATTAATCGAATATATCGGGTTAAATATATATAAAAACTGCTTTTCACTTACACGATAAATTTTTGTTCCAAGCTCAGCTCTACATATTCGGATATAGAAAATTAATTTGAAGACAAATTTGTAATATCCAAAGTTGACCATAACGTACAAATAATTTTGATTCAACTGCATATTGTGTCTTTTGGGTCAGAGCTTTATAATTTGTGCAAATTCATATTAAAAAAGCTATCTTGAATGAGATTGGAATTACCAGCATTAGCCAATAGGAACGACTAAAACAAAATGAATAGATTTGTTGTACAAAAGAAGAATTTCATATCTTTATAAAGAGATTGTTCTAAACTAATTAAAATTGGCAGCACGAATAATCAACAAGGTTGTTTGAGAAAAAATTAGGAAATAATCTCATTGAAATCAATTAAAACCTAACTTTTTTCGTTTAATTAGGCAATTACCTCTATTTTTCGGCGTCCGTTCCGTGAAGTTACGCTGAATTTTAGACATCTTTCCTTAAAACTAAGGCATTTCACTTTGACTTTGTCAAAATCCGTACTCCGAAAATTCCATTCATTTTTATCCCAACGAACGCCAATAGTCCAAGCTAGTGTCAAGATTGGTCCAATTTTAAAATTTCCTCCTATAAAAATATATTTTGACATTTCAAGATAGTGCAAGTTATTCATTAATATAGCACAAAATTGTGTAAACACTGGCTACCTTGTTTCCTTGAATATAACAAGACATACTGACTAGCATCTTCCCTCAAATACAACAACATATAATCAAAACTTGGCAATTTGGTAAATGTTGAAAAGTCAGTCAATAAATATAGCAAAACTTTTTCTATTAAATTAGATTTAAATTTTGAAACTTCATAAGTTGGAATATTTGGGATTTCTATTATATTTGGATAAGTCTTTTACAAAACAATTGAGAGTGATATTTCCATTGAGTCTAAACAAATATTGGTCCTATTGATTCGAGTATAGCAACACGGTTTGGTAATCGAATAAAGCTATATATTGCTATATTCAAAGAATTACGGAAGTTAAATAGAAAACACATGAATATATTATTCCGTATAATGAAGTACATTCATGTAAATTGTCCATATTATATTATTCTGGAACAATTTATACATATATCCACCTGTTAGAACAAAAGCTACATCTTTTAATCCACTACTCTCTTTGTTTGAGACCTGAAGAGATGTTGTTCGGGACCAGTTTGAGCAACCCTGGGCCCAAACCCAGCCATTAGGAAACTTGTCTCCATAATTGCATTCCATATGAAGTAAACCAGAGCCAGTCTTAACTTTGGATCCATGAATTTTTACCGCATATTCCGTTTTTGATGCAAATGAGTGGACAAAATAATGTAGAGGTAACAGCTTCTAAAGAGTAAAAAATATTTCAAAATTAAAGCTAAATTTAAAAAAAATAAAAACCTAGCGAATTGAAATCACTGGCTAAAAGTTTCTGAAAGAATAAAATAACATGGTATATATAAAACCAATGATTTAATGTGTTTAAAAAAGAACAGGACAATGTTACTATAACTGATAATTTAGTTTTTAGTAAAGAAAAAGTTACATTTAAAACCTACAGTTTTAAATATTCAAAGAAATAAAAACATTGCACTTTTTGCAGCTACTAATTTTTACAAAAGGGTATTTAAAAGAGTAAACAACAATGAAAACTAATGGTTTTAAGGGCCTACAAGAATTAAACAAAAAAGTATAATAAAAAAACTGACTGTTTTAAGTTTCTACTATAAGAATAAAAGAGCAACTTAAAAGAACAAAAATTGAAAGTTCTATAGATTAAAAGAAATAAATTAAAAATCCAATAGATAAGTAGGAAATTAAAACCAATGGTTTTAACAAAAATCTACAGTAAAACATTAGCATCCCACATAATTGAATATTTCAACTTCATAGCTGGAATCCAAGATTTTGCTGAATGTGGGTATCAAGATGTTTTCATTTGAAATTTACAATAGAATTTATGGTACAATGAAAAAACTTTTGGTATTTTTACATAAAATAAAACTAAGAATTCAATAGAAAAAATTGTTATAATAATGTTCATTTTCTTAGAATATATCAGCATAGATGCGCATATCAGGATGTATGTATGTATTTATATATTTTTTAATTTGAGAATTATTGAATTATATAAGTCCTGTCGTTGTGAGGAACAAGAATCCAATAATAGCAATACCATAAAAAGAATTTTAACAAGTAAACTTAAAATTAAACGCAAGATAGACATATCAATAACAATAGAAATATCAAATCTCTTCAGCCACTACATTGCAATTATATATGAAAATATGAAGCTAAAAATTTCACAGAATGGTTCTCTCATTTACTCATAAATGAAAATTCGTTAAAATCAAATTTTATTATACTGATAACTCACTGTCGATCCTAGCCACCCCTCAGGACCTGCACTATTTGGAGCATCTCTACTCCAGGGTGTTCTACCACAGAAATTTGCCTTAATTTCCAAGCCTTCTAACTTAAAACACAAGCTTCCACTTTCAGGAGTGATAATTAGTTCCCCAATGTCTAATTCAAAAAATAGTCAAAAACCCAGTAGATGATTCGTTATATTCGGGTTTTATTACATTTCGAAAGCAATAAAAATAATGTTATTAGAAGTGAATTTTTCATATGCATTCGTATTATTTTATATATCTATCAATTTGTGTTCTGATGTAGAGATACTTTTTCGTTTACAAGACATTTGAGCACCACATAGGCAGAATCCTCACGCTATTTAAGCATAGGTATTATTGAGCTGAAAATTTAAAAAATAAAAAATACAGTTACTTGTAAAAGTATGCATGACTACCTTTTGCAATCCATTTAAAGCTCGGAGTGTACGACTCATCTTTCCGATCCTTATCGGTAACAACGGATACATTATCACCAGATGGAAAAAAGCGGTATGAGATAATTTTTTCGTCACTGCCAACATACGTTATATCAATATAGTGAGAGCAGTATCCTTCCGATTTATCATTTTTCTGTCCTAATTTCCGCATCGATCCAAGAATTATACAGAAACTAGCACTATTTTCGTGGTCTGTCAGACGAAAGAACCATCCATCAAAATACTCAGTGGGAAACCAAGCATGAGGTGCCACATGCGGTTCAAAAGGCGACACTTGACTGCGCGTCTGGACTGGAATCACAGCACGCTTTAAATTTGATAATATTTTGCGACTGAAAAGTCCAATGTTTCCTGGAATAGCTCGTAAATTAGGCTTCTCGACAACCGTTTCTTCTACACTCTGAAAAAGGTGGTTTGGCGGAACATGAATCGCTTTTTCCTGGCGCAGTAATGCTTGTCCGAAAGGAGTACATAATGCAATCAATCCAGTCAATATTACAAAGTACTTAGAGAGCGAAAACCAAAAACTTCTCATTAGCTTAGAATGCAATGAATTTAAAGTAGAAAATTTCTGTGCTTCAAGTAACGCTCTTTAATGCCAGCTGCAGGATGTGTCAGTATTACAAATTATGTTTCTGATGAGAACGTTCTACAACTTTTGTCTAAAAATCAGTTGAAATAAATTCAGGGTTACATTATTTTATTTCCAAATATTTAAAAAAACTACTTCATTATAAAATCAAAACATGTTTCGATGAAAATAATTCTCGGATACAAGAATACTAATCGTTTCATATAGGTCAATGTTTGTGAGTCTCTATGGCATCATTGTCACGACGCTTAAGATTCAAGTTAAGATAGCAAGCAACTCGTGACTAGCTCATGTCTTGCACTTATAATAAACCTGTTAAAAACATAATGAAATAGTGTTTCAAAATTTGTTGATATGGAGCATTTCACGCCAAGTATCTTGTGCTGTTCATCATCTGCAAATCAGTATCTGTGATGAGATATTGACATGGAATGATCAAAGGCAAGATATTAACGGTTTACTGGTTTTACTCTATAAGAGGTTGATAAGTTTTTGCACCATTTAACCCCACTAAATTACTATGAAATTTGGACTTTCCACAAAAATGAAATGTTAATTTTGATGGTAAAACATGCATAGTTTTTAAAATCTCTTTATTTTTTCAATACATTTCACTGCAGAATTACTGGTTACCATATCTAATATAGAAAGGATGGAGTTCAATTCTTTGAGTTTCTCTGATCTGGATGAGTCTCTTCCTATGTAAATTATTGTCAAAAATGCATTAGTACTTTACGAAAGCAGTGTGAAGACTTCTCCAGTATAGGCTTACATTGTACTTGATTCATTATTGGTTAATCATGAAAACAGTCTTTGCATATGTGCAATCTGAATATTACAGTAACATTTTCATATAAATTTCTCCGCATCATACTCTGCTCTTCTTACGCTTAGCCCTTAGGTCTATCAGCAATATGAAGTGATGTTGAAGACACTTGTTGCAATTCAGCATAATCTTTTTGTCAACACAGCAATTATCCACAAGAAATACTACTGTATACATTTTCAAATACATTTACCTTTTACAGGTAATGTTTTGTGCTTGTAAGAAACTGGCTATACTGTTGCACGTGTAACTAAAAAATCAAACAGAAAAATGAAAACACACAATAAAAACATGGATAACAGTTTTCTAACCAGCTTTCTTTGCGTTGATGAAAGTCAACCTTGTCAACACATTATTAGATATACTATTTTTAAGCTCTAACAATTTTAAGCAAATACAAATGACAATTGAACAAGCATATATCTCCAAATAGAAAACATGGTGCAAATACATCATTTCCTAACAATGCTTTGGTTCACAATATATGTACATATCAAATAGATAACTGTACAGTCTTCCATTGATAGGACTGTTTTGAATATTTGAGGCAATACTGGCTACTCATTTTCTCCCAGATTGCACCAGAAATTTGCTGTACAGCAATCTTGCCAACATAATTTTTTGCATAACCAAATCATAAATTTAACCGCACCTAACTTTTATACACAGTCATACTTGCCAAATTGTGCACTATTGGTGGATACTGCATGTACTGAGCATGATAGTAAATGAAATTTTAAAAATTACACATGTGGAACATACTGAAGGACCAGAATTTCTTGTATTTTGACAGCAGCTCTAGTTCATGTCCAAAGATATCAAAACAAAACAAATATTTCACCAATCAGCATTCATGCATTTTGAAATATTGTTCTTAGCTTAGTTGTTTTTGACTCATTTGCCTTACTTTTTTTGCTATGGACTATGAAGATTTATTACAGTGGGATATGCAATTTGAAGAATGAAATTTGACAGATTCAATTGCATGTCAGGATTTCTGTTACTGCTTTAATTCCCCATTACAGATCATGACCTGTAACCTGTTGTATTGGTCAATATCTTTTGTCAATCATTTTACAATTCATTTTCGTTTTATCCGTCTATCCGCGATTTTCTAGGAATCTGTTCTGCAAACCCAACAGTTCATTCCGTGAAGTTTCTTTACTGATATTTCCAATCTACTAGCAATTACAGCGTATCTTACATCACTGACTGAAATTGGAATTTCTTTTGGTTTCTGATAAACTTTTTTACAATTTCAAAGAGGCTATTTGGGATTCTACAAACTTTTGTGTGTTATGTTTTCCAAAATTACTTCTTCACTTTTCTACTTTTCCCAGCAGAAGTACGCTTATTCTAGCAGCACACTCCCATAGCATGTGATAAGTAGTGGTCCATAATAGCATATACTTTTATTCTACCCTTCTTTTTCTTGTTTGTTTTCCTTGTGCCGTGAGTATAATCACAGTGCATTGTATACTTTAATCTTTCTCCCTCTTTTCTTAACATTGTAAAATGAGGGATTAGTACATTTTTTTACTTTAGGTCTAAAGGACTATGGTCTTTCTTTTTCTGTTGAACTTCTATCCCATCACAGTAATATTATTATCTGTTATAACTCCTTAATCTAGTGAGTACTACCAAGACTGAAACAGAAAATACAGTGAGAGTGCAAATAGTAGTACATTAAGGAAGTACCATCATGTGTTGTCGAGACTGAATCTCAGCAACACATTCAGCAAAAGATATTCGGATATAAACGATTATCAGAAAACAATCTTCAAATAGAAAACGGCGTACAAATCAATTCCTAACACTATCTCTTACGGCTGCTCAAATTACTTTCCTCCTGATTCTATCATGTTGACAAAAAATCATAATTCTTTTACAGAGTACAAATCGATCAACTACACCATCCAAAAACTTATCCAAAATTTACAAAATTAATTATTTTCTCATGAGAAATGCAAGATAAGTTAGAAAAATGCGTCAACAATTTATGTTTGATGTATCACAAAAATTCTCTGACCAGTATGTACACGTGCAACTAAAAGTGTCATAGTTAAAATATTCTAAACCTAATTACAACATTAGGTCATCATCATATGGTTCTGATTTTTCTCTTACAGTTTCTTCAAGGTTTTTTTGCAACATTTTTTTATCCTTGCAGTGTGTTTTTGTCGATATTAGCGGTGGTTCCAGACACATTCTTTCTAAATCAGTTTTTATTTTCTGGCAGTACGATGCCATTGGTAATTGCTGTTTTTTAGGGTTAAATGGCTGCAAAAAACAAGAAGAAAATATAAATTTATATGTATTTATTTTTACATGTACAATCTAAAAAATTATTTAAAATAAAAAATCAAAATTTTTACTGCACAACTATGCATTTACACATCTCCCTATATACTGCAATGTAATGCCATTTATTTTGTGCCTACTTTTCAAATTCATTTAATTTATGTGAATTTAACTTTATGTGAAAAAGTTTATATCCCATAAGGATTAACTGCATTTAATCCCGTAATTAGTATGAATCACATTGGTTATAGTTATTAACTCTTAAGTAGTGTTAATAACATTGATTAGTATTATTCACTCTTAATTTAAGTCGATCTTTATAAACTTTAGCTCTATTAGTGCTGATTCATGGATGATTTTTACCTTTTCTGAGTAGAATTATTGAATTAAAAAATGAAGCTACTATAATTGTTTCCCTCTATTGTTTTTAAAGGTGTTAGTAACGCTATTTTTACTTTCCTAAAATATATAGCATGAATTTCGAAATTAGAGTTAATGATACTATATGTTGTGTTGAGAAAAAATGGAATTCCAAATAAAATCTTATCAACACTGTCTATAGAAATGAGTGTAGAATGAGATTCGGACTTTCTTAAGGAGTCCTATTTTGGTTGAAATCAACTGTTTTTCTTCATGCTCGAATAAACTTCAGCTGATGTGGTTACACTCAGCCATAATAAGAACTAGTTCAAATACAGGTAACAATTCATCAACAAGTTGAACATGCAACAATTCGCAAAGAGCAAGTCAAAGTTTGCAAAAAACAGGCTGAAAAGGTCTGAACCTGTACAGCATTTAATGCGTGGACTGCTTGAATTTACGACAACCATCTTCCCCCGAATACACCAACATGCTATTTTAATCTATAAAAACAACATATCTTCCTATTTCCAACTAGAAAACAATGTTATCAAATTCACATCAGCAGCACCAACTTATCCAAACGTCATAAAATTCTTGAGTTATTCATTTGATACCAGCTCAATATTTTGACTTAAATAACGTGATGACCACGAATAACCTAGTATCTGCAAGTTTCAATTACAAGAAAATGTTGCTCAATTCGGGGGAAGATGGTAAGGAGAATTTACCAACAGTATGGACTATAACCATTAACATACATATGGAGGTATACTTCTATAAGTGCATAAATACTACTGCTACTAACTTGTTCAATATAATACGCCATAGCTTCAATGGAAAGCAATCCCCATCCAATCAAACACACTACAAAAGGGGTAGCAAATTCAGTATGAGGGACTAGTACAACTGGTAATGTAAATAGATATACACTGAGTAGTCGACTGGTATGACGACTATAACTACGAGGAACTGGAGTGGATAGTATTCGCTCGCACATTCCTAGGGCATCCACCAGTTTTCCGATCTCAGTTTCAATTCTTATCCTACAAAGTGAAATAATTTTTAAAAAAATACATGCTTTAGAAATATCTTTTCTCGATTTAATGATAGAGTAGAGTCTTATAATCCCACTATAATATTCCATAGCAAGTCGAAATAAATTAACCCCATATATTTATATATATATATATATATAAACTATCTCTATATAATTTGATTAATAGATATTATCATAAATATCCCATGAAGAATCTATAGCCTTGTTGTGCAAAATTTTACAATTACTATGCATACATACATACCGGTACCAAATGCTGGTGTTGTTATCCATGGACTTGTTGTTGTATACTTTTTCTAGTATTTGTGACATACGTTGAGTGGACAGTAGAGGCGGGTTTGGTGATGATTGAAGATATTCTATTTCCTCATCACTTAAATCAAGCCAATCAATATCATTGTCGTCACGCGTATCCTATGCGCATACGGAATTAATCGAAAAAATAATCTGTTTATGTAAGCCACTCTGGATTCATACAGTACAGAAATAGTTATGATAACCTTACTGTGGGGACTTTACTGCAATTTTGCCGTATCTGTTTATAATTCTAGACAAATTTAATTTTGACATTATTGTTGCAGCATATTACTATTGCTGGTTAAAAGGATGTTGTTGTTACTGGTTAGAGCAACATTACTGTCATTGCAATGTTACTGTTACTGTATAAACTAATATTGTAGTTTTGGGGCTAAGTAACGTTATCCGTTACTGGATGTATGAAATCTTGACACTACTGTTACTTGTCATTGAAGTACTACTGGATTATAGTTACTGCCACATTACTGTTAGTGAATAGCTACCTTGGAAATGTTACTTATACAAATACAAAATAATGTAACTACCAGTAACATATCGTGTTGTCAATGCCATTAAATAACAGTAACACGTAATTCTGTAACAAAATTGCGCTGAGTAAGGAGATGTAAGAGGAATGAACTAATATGAAAGCTCATATACTATTATTTCTATAATTTTTGCTCAAAAACAATAATAAAATTAAATTTCAGTACATGAATATTTCTATTGAATCAAAAAATGTAAAATTTCTCAAGTTCATTTTGCATTGCGTGATTTCACCAATATCAACATAGACGCAAGAAAATCATGTATGCAAATTGTATTAATTTTTCCTCTTGCTAGCTAAAAGTGTTTCAACACCAGATAAGCATCTTGAAACAGCACTATTGATTTTATATTAACTATTTTATATACATAGTTGAACTTACATACAAAAAAGTACTAACGTTCAAAATATATATGCAATAAACAAAATTTACATTACTTTTAAGGGGTACAAAATTTTTTATCTTCCTCCCTATGCACGCGTATGGGGAGGAAGATACATGTAACATACCTGTAGGTATTGCTTGAGCAACCATGGAAATGCTTTTGCATATTCTACTAGTAAGTGAAACAGTTCTTTATCGTTACCAAAACTGTGCAGTGTAGATTCAGACATTTATGTTTCAGTTACACTAAATAGTATATATTAATATTGGTATGCGTATCTTTATACATATTGATATCAATTCAATATGTAATATGCATTTACAAACAAGCAATAGAGACAATGAAAAATATAAAAAATTGGTTTACATATGTGTCTATGCATATGTATGTCACAATATACAATCTATGCATATGTTTATTTAAAGATAGATTTGTCTACGTGCATGTAAGCATTTACCTTGATTGAGCCAACCTTGTTAAATTTCTAACAGTATTTGCAACATCCCCCCAAATCTTACGAGCTTCCCAGTACCTAGTTTTGCAACAATTTTTCATGAGAACACGCTAATCAATCACTAAAAAAATAAAAGACTATCGTTTCTCAATACACTCCTGTCCAATTGCACGTAATCCATTTAAACAATAAATACCAAGATCACCATCACTATCTTTTTTATACTGGTAACTTATCATTTTCAATCCTTTTTTTGGATACGCTTAATTTCCCCCCTCCCTCCCTATAAGCTTCTTGCTTGTTTTTTAAAGCAAATAATTACCACTTCAGCTAAAGCAGTTCAATACAAAAGTGCTTCATGTCCCTAGAAACTTCATTCGTTTTTATAAATTTTTTAAATATAATACTTTTTTCGATGTGGTGAAATATTTTGAAGTGGAAAGAAGGGCAGAAGATGGTACAAAATGTTTTAAAAGAATAGTACCTTATGGGTAATTTCCTCTCTTAAAAGATCCATCAATAATTCCTTTAGAATAAAGCTAGCATTTCAAATATCATATTTTTTTATTTTTACAAACTTTTATATGCATATTTTTGCTCATTATATAAATATTGAATTGAGAAATACCTATCATACGAAGTGTTGCTTCGAAAGACTAGAAGTAACGCCAGAGCACTGGCCATTATTGAATGTGGAACCTGAACACGTACAGACAAATTTAAAAAGTTCAGAAATCACAAATAAAACCAAAAAAATCCGAAATACGTTTTTTAAGTCCTGTTCTTTTTGTACATACGCATATTCATACAGAAAGACAATTAAGAGCAAATACATGTTTTTTCTAATTTAGTAAAATACAACTTGAAATTCAATAGTAGTTTATCTTCCACTATTTAAAATTGAATGCCTTGTAAAAAAATTGCATGAAGGAAGGAATAAAGTCAATAAGCTAAAAAAATGTAAATTTGACAATTTATGCACCATATTGACTTGAAAATCTTCAATGCAATTTTCTGGTATCTCATAGTGCAACACAGTAACAAAACCAGACCATAAAGTGTTAAATAGTAAATGACCTCTAATGCTAAGTAGTATCCTGCAACACAGAAAACTTTGGATTACACGTACGGTCAGTAGAATATCCGTAAGAGAGAAAAATTTTAATGAATATTACAACTTGGCAGTTAGTTTTGAATGTAATTCATGATCTTTATTTATAGTATAGATGAGTACATCTGTTAAATTCAATATTTCCAGATACTCAAAGAGATTTTAGAGCACAAAAATATATGCATATGTTCGTCTCAAAATATTTAGAGGTTTTCCAGCGACTTGAGCACTTTTAGACTGCAAAAACCAATTTTGAGCATCATATTACTAAATTTTTTAATATGCTGGATGATGTAGGTAGTACGCTGGTTTGCCATCTGTACACCAGTCTTGCTTAAGTCGTCTGTTCAAATTCAAAGGTTTTAAAAGATAAAGAAGTACACTTATTTAACACTTGACAATAAAATATAAATAGTTGTCTAATAAACACCAAATGTTTATATTTCAGTATATAACATTTCTGGACAATAGCAGTTGGTGTTGAGCATTATTTTAATGTCTTTTTTATACATGTAGAATTCTTAGCACTGATTTCAGATTTCTTGCATCATTTAAGTCATTACCAGTGTCATATTTTATAACTTTTTTTATATTTAAGTCCTAGCTTGTGGAGATAAGTAGAGAATTCGTAAACGCATGCAAAATTTTCTGCACTTATTTTATTTTCCAGATTTTGAATATTGATTTACTTTGACATTATGCTCCATAAACAGATTAAAATACTATCGATAACTTACTTCGATTTGGGAATGTTTTTCATGTTCTCGAGCCAATCACTACTGGAAAATGCTCGCGGTACCTCGATTCTATGAGCTATAGTATTTCTGCGTTAATTTAAAGTGAAACAAACACATTGAAATTGTGCAGGCACTGGATTATAGGCGAACTGTATAAAATTGAAAATGAAGCGAAATTGCATGATTGGACAATTTTATTCTAATAATACTTAAACTTTCCGTGGAATGTCTTTGAAATTGTGCGCAGCCCAACTTCCATTGTTGAGGTGAAATCTTTGTTGTTTGCAGCTGTATAATGCTAATTTATTAACTTCAAAATTTTGTTTCAATTGTGTAAAATTTCTGCAGAGTGGATACGACCCAGGAGAGTAGGAAAATGCGAAACGTAGTGATACTCGTTTAAAGGTGGATAAGCAGCTTCTAGCTGCTGTAGGACGACGCTTCATATTTTTTTCTAGTTGATGCAACGACGACAGAAGCATTTTTGCTTGAAACGGAAAATTATGAGTGCAATGCTTTATTTCTATTGGTTAGTTTCAGACCAATTAGGAGTCTTTATGGAAAGTTTGTCAAGTAAGCGTTTTCAAATATTACATTGAAAGAACCAAAAATAAAGATTCAACTCTTAAAGAAGACGATGAGTCTAAAAAGGACACCACAAGTATATCAATCACTCTAGGATAAAAAATGCAATAGGTAAATATTATTTATATCCAGCTATTATTCTGTACATTATGATAATAGAGCTCCAACATCAGTAACTTTGTAAAGATTTAGGAATCACAGTGTTTACAAAAGAGAATCATATGAACTGTTGATGATATTGTAATAGAAAAGATGATCAAAACAATAACAATGGATTGTATACTAGATTTTACACAATGCAAGTCTGTATCAATGGAAATAGAAAGTAAGACTTGGTGTGCCTCGCAACACCGAAAAAATATATAATAAACTATATGTACCCAGAATTATCATTGAAAAAAGTATTAAAAATCTTAGCCACTACTTGGAGTATATAGAAGATTTGACTTGACAAATTCATTGGAAATGTAGATATAAGATAGCTTTTTAACAAGCTGCAATATATGAATTACCTTCTATAGCGAGTAACAAAAAAGAAAAAACTTTTAACTTTTAAAATATGCTACTTGGCATATTACAATTCAAAGAAATCAACAAGGTCTAGATTACTGAATTGAATCTCTTTTTTATGTTTTCTATTGGCTAATGATGTTTATACTTCATATGCTAACCATCATCCCCAACTGCTTTATTTACACCAAATCCTCTAAAAAAATAAAAGCTCACAAATCAAGTACGAGAGGCCCATGTAATATTGTTAGGAAAATGAAATCATAAGAAATAATGCAAGAAGATGTCAAGACTAATGAATTGTATCAAGTGTAGGCCAGAAAACCAGAACAATATAAATACAGAGATACTACACGTACAATACTATTTCATTTATCTTAGTTCATGTGTTGACAAGAGTGAATCTTGTCAACATTTTCAACCTATGCTTACACATACAATCCAAATTAGATTGATATAACTACAACTCCCTGAAAGAATTGTAGATGAATTAACATAATACACGGCAAAAACATATTAGATCCTGACAGAACAGAAATAGAATTTGGTGTTGACCTACATGTGTTGCTGAAAGTGAGATAACTTTTGTAACACATAAAACTTAGCAGCATAAAGCACAAGGTTTTGTTCTATAAATTTTCTTGGAAATGAAATTGAAACTAAACCAAAACCAAAATGATAAGTTTTACTACAGCAAGATAGACTAAAAACTAACTCTTAATGGAGTTAGTTCCTAACAAGTATACTATTAAATAGAAAAATTGCTGTCAAAAATAACCACAGAAACTTACAAATACCTTAGAATTTTATCTTTTGCACAAATGATTCAATCAGTATGGCACCATATAATTGCAGCATTGCAAAGAGAGAAAAATTCATTGCAATGGACTAAAAAATGCAATTGATGTGGCTCATGTTGAATAAAATGTTGATTCAACCCCACATAGAAATTATCACAACAATAATATTGCATTATAGAGCTATCAGATCTGGGCCCACAATATCTTGTGTAAGGTTCATATACTCTATGCTCAAAAGTGCACCAACTGCTGAAAAGTGCTGTGTAGCAAGTCATCCTCTCACAATGGATGAAGTTTAAAGAGGAAAACTCATGTATTTACTTCTTTGTCAAATAAATTGATACATCTTCAGAACTAGATGCCTTTAACATCAAGCATGTTTATGTGTTTTACATAAACTAATCAGCAAAAGATATAGTACTTTAGCAATCTCTATCAGCACAATAAATTATACTATTATTTTAAGGCAATGCAACTATCTATAATGGGTTTTAATTAAAGATTTTTAAACTGCAGGACAGTTTGTTACAGACAAAAGCATATTTTTAGAATGTCTTCATTTTCATGCCAGAACAGCTGAGATACCATAAATGATGAGAATAAATATTTAACTTGAAGCCAAGTAGTGCAAGCAAGATCTTGGTGTCAAATTTGAATAAAATTGTGCTTTTGCCAGTACTTTTTTAAATTCCAAGTAGTTTGCATATTTTCATTAAGCTGAAAAATACCTAGCTAAAATTCATATATATATATATATATATATGTATGCAAATAATACTCTAACAGTTTTATTCTTTATTTATGGAAAAACAAAAAAAACTTGATATCAAACTTTAAGTTGCCAAGATGTTAAAAAGTTACATAACTTTGTGCAATTAAAACAGAACTCAGTTAACTTAGCAACAAATTGTAAACCTGTTTGTGGTAGTTTTATGTCTGCTTTTAAGACTTTTTAAACTGATATTTTCAATTTAAAGCTTATTTTACAATAATTTGCAGTAAAGAACTTTTCTTAAAATAAAAAACTAAAAAATGTCTTGTTATTTGAAAAGTTCATTGGAACAACTAGAACACTGAACTGTTATTGAATAGTTCATCCTAAAATTGTGCACTGCAAGTTGACCTGAGTGCCAAAAATATAGCTTCCTTGAAGAAGGATAGCTTATGCTAATACTGTGTAATAAAAAAAATACAAATATTACAAATAAATAGTGAAATTGTTTATGTTATTAATCAACTTAGTTTAGTTTTATTATTATTAATATTTTAATCTGTCTAGTACAGATATAATGATATTTCACAAACCATTTTTTAAAAACTTACCAGTTGTATTTGTTTCTAGTTCAAAATTACTAGTTATAGATCAAGCATTGAGAAAAATATTTATTTATGGTTTATGTTGTGCAATGTAGTGCAACAATATTCATTTGGCATTTGGAGATGACTGCAGATATCTTGCATAATGTTTTAAATACATTTGTCAGTTTTCTTCAGTGTTCTCATTCCTTAGTTTTTAAAATATATCTAGCCAAAGGATAAATTTCAATTTTGGGTATGCACACAAAACTTGTATAGTAAACTCACTTTACAAAAGTTGTATTGTTGTCAAATGTACAATTTTCATAGGCTAGCCTATTAACTTCAAAAGTTTGATAAAATTTTTACCAAAAGGGTACAATTGTTGTAACTTGTACTAATACTTGAAATGCACAAATGAAACGGAAATATCAGGAAACACCACTAATTTAAGAAATTTATTAATTATACCTCTGCTCACAACTGGCCTACAAGATATAACTTGTGTGGTCAGAAGTGATTTCTGACCACACTGAAACAGCACAAAGAAAACAATAAAACTGCTTACAATTGCTTGTATTTGGATTGAAGTGCAGCAATTCTAACTACAATGTAGAAGATAATGATAATAGATAAATTAGCGCAACATATACTACATGACAGAAATACAGTATCTAGCTACTGCTGAACAATACTTCAATATTGTGTTGTTGGCCAATCTGACATTGTATCTTTAAATTTTGTACAACGGTATTTTTATCATTTGGATTGTTTAAGTAACTGAGAAATCCTTAATGGAAGAGTTGTTCAGAGAAACATTTTCTTACAGAATGCTCATTAAATCTCCTGCATGATTTTTTGGTCCAGAATCTGGCAAAAGTTTAACTAATCTACTTTCACTTTTACTACCTGATTATTTGACTTTTGAGCACTTATTAGATAAGGTACAAACCATCAAATTAAAGTGTGAATACAAACAATGAAGAGTGTAAAAATATTTTGGGAAAAATCTGGCAATAAAACTAGAAAAGTTGTTTAAATATGAGAAATTTACTCAGAAACTGGAGGTTTTCTCAGTTTGACCCATTTCATTAAATACTAGGTCAATAAAAGATTTTTTAATAGGTTTCTTCTGCAGTAGATACTTTGATAGATTGCAGTACAAACAGATATTAATACATAGATCATACAGTATATATTACTGTATTACTAAA
The DNA here is from genome assembly GCA_032358265.1 of Vaucheria bursata. NCBI lineage: Eukaryota > Xanthophyceae > Vaucheriales > Vaucheriaceae > Vaucheria > Vaucheria bursata. Next base: position 35,414 of record JAULBW010039019.1, on the reverse strand, counting down.
AGTGAACTCTAGCAATGCAAGACAGACAGTTATTTAATCACATAATGGACCAGTAGTAATTGCGCTGTGGCGCTATTCCGTTGGCTAAAGTGAGAACATGGTGTCAGCAGTCAGAATTCTTAAACTGAGGACAGAAACAATGACACTACTCACATAAATATAGGATTAACTGTCAACCGGTTAATTCCTAACACAGATGCGATAAAAACATCTATATTTAATAGCTACTATGAGCACCAAGTAAAAAAATTATGGAATACAGTTGAAGGTATTGTTGTTGCCATCCGTCTGGAAGAAAGTTTATAGTTCAACTGTACCATGTTTAGTATGCACTACAAAAATTCTGCAACTCAAATTTTTGCTGCATATAATGAGATAGTTTGCAATATAATGGGATTTAAACCAATCATATATTTGAATGTGCATTGCAATCAACGTGAGATACGCATCATCCAATAATTCGGCAACTTCTGCAGTATGTACTATCTCCTTCTTTCTAAACCAATCAATTGAAAATCTAAAACGATATAGTATCCTGTAGAGTTGGGATTAGTATTCATAGAGATTTTTTTTATTGAAATGATAATATTCTTAGGCTAATTAAGAAGCCAGTGAATTCAAATTTCTTTTATTTGAAAACTGAGAAAATTTAATGCTACGTCGAAATTCAATTCATAACTTGTCGAGTAAAAAGTCCAGATTTACTGACGTAAGCCAGCATGCCGATACGTGCAAACTGAATTTATATTTCTCGAGCCGATAATATATTTAGCTCGCAATTTCAACGAATATCGAATACCTTAATTGTCACTTACAATAGTGTCGAGATGGTTCGCAAAGCTGTGGTTCTTGCTCTTATTTTAATTATAGATCCAATTTATGGCTACATAGGTGAGGCTTGTTATTATGTTTTGATTCAAAATTCAAGTTAGCATTGTAAATAATATTAGTGCATATTTCCTACAGTACATGCGTATCCAGAGTTTGTTCATATTAATTAACGATATTTTTAGAGCAAACGTTGCTTGAGCTCTCTCTGTTAGGTTGAAAACTTTTTTCTCATTATCTTTCTTACTCCTTCCGTTGCTTAATACCAAGTTTACAAATATTTCGTAATTCTTTTCTTTTTACTTTGAAGTACACCCACATGTGTCTAATTCACATCGTCGATCGCGCATAATCATGGAGGCTAGTGATGAGGATAAAATGCTTAAACCTCCTGAAGTCACCAATTTCCAATCTGAAAGCCAGAGGCGCAGAAATCTTCCATTAAGTCAACTTAAGCGCAAGCCAAAGGTGCCAGCAAAATAAACTTTAATTCGGATATATCACTGAGCACACATTTATTTTTACCTTATGGAATAATTTTTCCCGATCAAACATTCAAAATATAGTAGAGTATTTAAAAAAAATTAGTTCACAATTCTAGTCGCGAAATGTTCTGAACGTTTCTATTTTGCTGTGTGATTCTCAATTGAATTAAAAATTACTTAAAAAGCTTTTGCTAGGCCAAACAAAGATATTTTTCAGTGCAAAAGGGTAGAACTAGTCCAAAAAAAGCATTTTAAATAGAACCAATTGTTAATCATATAATTCAATGTCAGATTTCAAAATGGCTAGTATGTAAACTTCTGAAATGAAAAGAAAAAATTCATAAATTGAATCCTTCTGGAGTACTTGATGCTGAAATTGATGAATAGCGGAAACCAGTTTCAATTTGTATTACCAGTTTTTGAATTTTAATGTGCTTCAAATATATTAATGTGAAAAATTTAGTTAGCAACATTTCTATGATTTCTCATTTGGAAAAATCGCAGATCAGTCAACATTTTTTACAGGTATTTGAGTGCAGGTACTCTATATAACGGGTTTTTCCTTAGCAAAAAGTTGCACTGATGAAAATTGAATAGTTACACCAATAAAATTTCATGTAAGGAGTAAACTATTAATAACATAAATAAATACTTGAGCTATTTATACTAACTACAGTGCATGGAATTGATGATAGCTACACAAAAAAGTAACGTATAACAATTTAAGCTACGCTTATTTTTAAGAATAAGCTTAAAACAAGTATGCAATTCGCTAATAAAATGCTATGCAAAAAATTATGCCCCTATATTTTGTCTATTAAAGCAGTCTTATACAAATGACATTGAACAGTGTATTTTCACTAAAGGTGAAGGCAGCTACTGATAAAGAAAAAGGCGAATTAAGACCCCTTGTTGCTAAAACACCGACCATGCTAAGCCGACTTCGAGGCGAAGATTACTGGATCGACTTAAACTTAGTGGAGGAGCCTAAGAAAGTAGAGAAAAAACCTCCTTCTAAAGATCAGTTCAAAGATGAAAAACTACGAGATGAATTAGTTTCGCCTTATACCAAGAATTTCATTTCGGTGATTATCTTAGTGATCGCAGCTTTAATCGGATTTGTTCAGCTTAACCCGAGTATGATGGATGACTATCCGATTATAAATTTCCCGCAGGAGCTATAAATATTGAAAACTTGTTATTTATTGTTGAAACTATTTTTTATGCGCATAGTAAACTTCGGTTGTAACAAATTTTTCGAAACTACTGAATTTAATAGTACTGTCGGAAAATCTAACGCTGAACTTAGTGCTATATATTTTTTTCGTTCAGAGGGGATATTCTTTTAAAGTGATTTCGTTACATCTTGCAACTATTTATTTTTGAAATATGCCAGCAGTCTAGGAGAAAGTGTTAAATATTCATATATAATAGCAAACGTCTCAGGTCAATTAGAAATAAGTCGGAACCTCTATGGTTCTTGAATCACAACATAGATATAAGGTGAAAATGTAAATATTTATGTAGGTTATAGCTCAAAAATTACCTTGTTCATTATCAAAGTAGGAAAAATACAGGTCGCACTATCACGGGTCTATTGTTCCATCCTCCCCTTCGCTGAGCAAAGAGATTCATGTGCTAGAAATAATGCAACAGTTAATTTAAATAAAGAAGTCTTAAATCATCAAGATGCGACTTGACATAATATGATAATGTTCTTTACAAATGGTAACACTAGTATTCAGCTTGAGGACTGCATTTGGAAAAATATAATGCGAGTCTTCTGAAATTATTTCCCTTAAAGCAATTCATTTCATGTAGGCATGCTATGGTGCAATTTTCTGTTCCATGTCCCAACGTCTTCACTATAAATATCAAAAGTACTTTGTATTTTCAGGAGGCCTTGTCCATCTAAGCATCCACTCTGCAACTCATCAGGAGTTGTTTTACTCTAGGCCTCGACAGTTATTAGGCAGCAGCTGTAAATATTTAAAATACTTTAGCAGATAAAAAATTCTTTTTTTCTACCATGTTGGTCTCTATAAATTTCTCATTCAACTTCTTTACCTATCATGGTTAGAAATATTTGATTTGATGACTTTCGTGGTTGACAAATTTCAACATGAGCATGTCAGAAGTTTCAAAATCAATATGAGTTGAGAAATGCATTTTAATTCATTGAAACTTTGTCTTAAGATATCAATGTAAAGCGCAAAGAATATTTGCAGACTCAGCTTTATCAACTGACTTACTTTCTTAGCACTCAGAAATATTTTAAACTCCATTTGACTGTTTATATAAAAAAAGTTGTTATTATAATAATGATACATAAATAGAATGACAGAACTTGTTTGAAAAACTTTTTGGTAAACAGAGAACAAATTTGCAAAAAATTAGGTATTTTTTCAACTAGCTGCCATTAAGGCCTGCATAATATTTACATATAACTTATGCTTATGTACTTTTTTATAACTTCAGAACTTTGACAATTTTTTATGATTCATAAAGCTCAGAATTTACTATCATCAGTGCTGAGGTACTCTGAAAGGCTTCATTACTAGCAACGTAGATTTCTGTTTTCAACGCTCAAATTTTTTTACCGATCTGACAATCAAAAGCAGTGCTACTCTACAAACTTGTTTATCCACAATTGCACCAATACAAGACATTGCAACTTCCATGTAATAACCATTCAAACTAAAATTCAAGGTTAAAACATGAACAGCAAGCTCTGTCTACTATAAATTTCTTTTTAATATTGATGTTTATCTATGCCACTGTCGTAACGTACAACAAAACAGGCAAAAATGTAAGAGAGTAACAACTCAATTTTACATTATGTCTTGACCTGTGTTGTGAAAAGTAAATGTCTCCAACACAACATTAGCAATTCAAGAACTTATTTTGTGACTAGGCAATTTTGAGAATGTGACTAGCATGAAATAAAGAACGTTCTCAAAAGGAATATCTGCAGCTACAAGTAAAAAAGGAATTAACTCATAATACAAGTTAATTCCTGACAATTACTTACTTTTTATCTGAATAGAAAGCCAAAAAATATCATCCTCTTTTGAAAGAATGTGAGAGAAATTTATATAGCATCTCAAGAGTTCTACAATTCCTTAAAAGTTGCAACATATGAAATTTTTTTAAACTTTACGAGTAGATGTTAGTAAGTTAACAATGTAAGGATATTTTACCTATTTAATGTCCCATAAAGTTATTTGGTAGAATTTTTACCAACCAGTAGTATTTCTATGATAGTTCCATAGGAAAGACAAAAAGTATTGATTAAAGTTTAGGATTTTAATGAATCTTAAGGGGGACATAGTGCAATTTGAGCTAACTAAAATTGTAGTAAATACAGCTAGTTATTTCAAGGTTTGCTTAATCCAAATATTGATGTGTCCAAACATAAGCAAACAGGTTATTTCTTTGAATAAAAGCCTCATTTTTTAGCAGCAGTGATAAAAAAAACTGCTGTTAGGAATTAACTTGTTAACAGTTAAATTCATGTTATAGCTGTGGAATTCTGTTTCATGGCAAGTCAATGTTCTGCGTATTGGAATTCTAATCTTATGGTAAATCATTGCCAGACTTTTGATGGCAGGCTGTTTAGAATTTGTGCATTGTTGTGAAGTACGTTCACTTCCAGCAACACAGTTTATGTCTGTGTAAATATACTCTTTTAGTTCTGAGTCTTATTTGTAAACACATTCATAACTACTCAGAGCAATTGGCCTTTGCATTTATTTGTAAAGAAATTAAAAAAAAACGTTATATTTAATAGCAATCAAAATATGAGAAAAAAATTTTACATGAGGGTACATTACTATTAGAGTATTAATCATGAGTAACTGAGTAATTTATTACTGAAAAATTTTAATCATGAGTAACTGAGTAATTTATTACTGAAAAATTTTAATCATGAGTAACTGAGTAATTTATTACTGAAAAAT